>SMSR01009295.1:0-11760 GCA_019453355.1 Ceratina japonica | reverse complement strand
TGAAGAAATCACTCTTAAGCACAAATCAACGCTGTCTAATACTTATGCGGATACTAACTTCCGACAGATTTTTAACATACTGTTAAAATAAATATTTATTCTGAAGTACGATGAGATCTGACCCTCTTCTAAAATTCGGGCACGAACTTTTGCTCTGACCGAATACTTTCAGTTAACTATGAACAGATGATTCATAATCCATTAGAAGAAAACCATTTATAGAACTTCTGAAAACCGAAATGGTCCAAGAAGTATTCCCGTCCAACGTGGACCGCTCTTCACGAAATCCGCCGAATGGAACATCAGAGAGCATTCAATTGGTGGAAGAAGCATCGATTTCGTGAAATTAAACGTAACGCACGAACCATCGAGTAGCTCTTTATCTGTATGAAGCGGATGCTCGTTCGAAAACCAAGTAAGCGTGATAACCAACCACCTCTAACGAGCCAATTCCGAGGTGCTTTTAGACTAAATTCACTTCCTTGGGCGAAAACACATGGGGAACCTCGCTGAAGCGTACAATGTGATCGCACGTTACGAAACGCAACCCCTAAAATCCTTTTGCACGGCGTTATTTACCGTGAAACATATTATCTAATTTATAAACCCGATTACTTAGTTAAAAATCACAATTTTTGATCCACTTTACATTGCGATATCAGTTATTAAATTTACATTACTAAAATTACCTCTCACTACGCGTAATGTATCTTCTGTCTCTCTGTTGTGACTCATTTCTGAGTAACTGAGAATTTCTCATTCGCATGCTAAAATACTAATGTAGGAAACTCACGCGAACAATAGAAAAGTCGTAGATATCAGAAACCGCGCTCGAGATCGGTCCATTATCACGGAGTAATCTCGCCAGTTCGATTGTTTCAATCGAAGCTGTTTCAAGAGGGAAATAAATTTCCCGGGCCAAGTGACCGAATTCGTTTCCTGAATAAATTGCCTTTCAGACGACTGAAAGGTACCCACGAATCCTTCCAACCGGATACTGTCAACAAGTTCCTTCATAAGTTACAGTAATTTATCAATGATGAATGACGACTGTCGAATCTTTTCCCTCAGATTGTCAATATTAGAAGATCATATTTCAATTTCCAAAGCTTCGTGATATTTGGAATCATGAGCATTTTTCGCACTTCGGATAAAAGAAATGTTTTTAGTCTTACAAAGAATCGTGCATGTCTTATAAAGAAATGTGAATCGGAAGAATTATAAATGATGAGAATTACTTCATTTGACTGGTAGAAGGAAAACGGAAGAAGAAGGAAATTTTGACGCCACGAGTGCGCGTCGATTCGATTTCGTAACATAATCAAAAGGATGCTTTTCTATCGCGTCCACGGCGTATCGAGCGACGATGCTGACACGCGCCAGTAAAGTAATTAGACGTTATTAAGCACGTCGGGAATAAATATCGATTATACGCTACGACCCTCTTTGCTTTGACGTATACAGTCACATGCAGGACCTTGGACGTTTTACGCGATGCAATCGATACTGTGCGCGACCAGAACAACGATACGCTCGTCGGATAATTTGATATACATATATTACAAATTATAACACTTAAATAGTACGAATGACCCACGAATCAGAGGAACGTGCCAGAATTTCGATTTTGCTAGTCATTCACAGATAAACTAGCTTTTTAATACAGAGTATCTGAGCTAAAGGATGCCACGTAAATATCTCTTCTATTTTTTATGTTACGAAAAAGCTTCACGGAATAATGGAAATGGTTTCGAATAAGGATCCTGTGACAATTTCTATGGACAATTTCTGAAAATTAATCTCTTCCTATATGTACTGAAATAAAAAAAAGAGGACTAAAACAGTTCAGATGCCCGATAAAATTCTGCTTCGTTCGAGTGTCCATGCGTTATATTGGCAACGTTTTCCTTTCCGTATTTTTCGTGGGTGACAGCACTAGGTAGGAGGTGCGACGTGTTCAATAGTTACAGGTTCTTCGATTTTGTAAGTCGGGCTTCGCCTCCCTGTATTATGATATGAAAACAGAAGTTCTCTGAACGAGTTTTGGCTATTCAAGCCTGTCGAGGGAAAAGCCCCAGCGTGCCGTTCGACACTTCACCACTCCTTCAGTCTTTTTTCCCCTACAGAGTGTTACGGCAATCGGCAAATATTACATAGATGTATAAAAT
Source organism: Ceratina japonica (assembly GCA_019453355.1). NCBI lineage: Eukaryota > Metazoa > Arthropoda > Insecta > Hymenoptera > Apidae > Ceratina > Ceratina japonica. Next base: position 9,592 of record SMSR01009295.1, on the reverse strand, counting down.
AATACACCCTGAGAATTCACTGTAAATAATTAAAACAACAACGAAATATGTTTAGAACATCTCTTTTGCCTTACAGATTGTTTTTCAGAAATTACACATAATTTAATAACGTAGTAATTGAAAAATACTCTTGTAAAAATTTTAAATTTATATTTCATATTTTGCTGCAAGTTACTCTGTTTGCATGATGTATTCGATTCGATTCGATATACGAGGCGAACGTACTGTTTCGGTACGGTGCCCCTCCGGCGACTTCGACCCTTCGCTGTCAGTCAGAGCCAACGAAATTAACACATTCCCGTGGGACCGTAATCATATTCGCTGACATATATTAGTTCTTATGCACGACGTGACGTCAATCGAAATCTGCGATAACTGCATACTACGATAATTACTCTGAAATGCCTTTGACAATAATGAACATAATAAAACAATAAGAGCCATATATGTATTAAAATTTTAATGTTTATATCATGGCAAGAAACGTTTCTTTAGAAAGTATCTAAGAAATTAGGAAACGATTTTTCTCTCTATTATGAAAGGAAGAGTAAGAAAAATATAGATAAATCATAGTTTGATCTCATAATTTTCCAACGCCAGGACACAATTTTAATTAATATACAGACACAATATAAATTATAAGAAGACAACTGAACCCGCGTTCTTCCATTTCGAATAATAATTAATTCTAGTCATTTTGGAAATCCAAACACCCGCACCCTCGGTTTCGCATCCATTAATGCGCGTGACGGGCGTGACAGCCGGATTCTCCGCGCCCCGAACGTAACCCCGCCATAGATCGCGTAGCAACCCTAAAATCCGGGGCCAGCCTTCTAATAACGAAAATAACCGGAATCAATGGGTTTCCCTTGCGTTTTCCGGCAGAACAAGTCACTGTTGAATTATAAAACTGGGCAGCATCGATTTTGCGGTGGCAGAAGAACGCTTTTTATAACAGCACCCTTACGCCCGCTAGCGCCAGCATATCGTTAGTGGAGCTGTGTATTTTATGCGGGTAAATAAAACACGGTGACGACTGTGTACCTTCTATTAATGGGAGAGGAATAAAAAAAGAATCTAATTATGCTGTTGTTTGTCATGCTTCATACGAATACACTTTCTGTGCTTTTCCTTTTTCACGTTGCAATAACTATTCTTAATTGGAGATGTTCGTATGGCGCAGAGTTCCGTTCATATCGGTGAAAAATTACGAATCAAAAAATTCAAAAAAGCTACTTTGGAAAAGTAGCCTAAGCGTTTACGAATGAACGACTAGAAACAAAGCCGGGTGAATGGGAGAAGCGAAAGAAGAAAGTGTGGAGAGCGGGGCACTGGGTTCTATCGACTTTTAATTACTTCGCGTCGTTTCCCACGAACAGCCCGTGGTCCCTTGCGCTTTGTAAGCCACTCGTTCTCGCACTCGTTTCGTCCTTTCTTCGTCGTGTCGTTTTCAACTCAGTTTCGAATCTAGTGCAGGTAACTTTCGTCCGAAATAACGCAATGATGTTAATTCACGTCGTCTTGGATATCGTTTGCGAGAAGAATGGAGAACGGGTGGAGTGGGTATAGGAAATGATCGTGATTCATCGAACAGCGACAGGTCAACCGGATGTGTATCCTATTCCGCAGATTCGGAGATCAAATGATCAGAAATGCCGATCGTGACCCTTTCAACCAGTTTCTCCGAATGTATCGAGAAAGGATTCAGTTGCCAGTTGTCCATTGAACTGCAATAGCTTCCAACAAAGATACTAGTTGCCTTCTTATTTGGAAAGCATGGCATACGATTTCTAGAATAGATAGTACGTTGAACTCTCGGTATAATAATTTTATTTTAATCACTTAAAAAAAAAATACTTTGGATACATGCAACTACAAACACTGAAATCTATCGGAATAAAGCTTTTTTTGTTATTCCAAGAAATAAAGATATACATTTCTCTGAAAAAATGCGCAACTGGAAGAATGTTAAAGAGGCTCATTTTCCACGAAGAATCTGATACGAATAAAAGCGAACAATTTCAGAAAAATATCGACTAAATCCTGAAGTACATCGCGATGGTTGAGATAGAAATTCTGTTTCGCGGGGTCCTGGTTTTCCGGAAATATTTCAATGTCGGCTTGATATTAAAGTAGAAAATGCAAACCGAGATGCGCGTATGTACACATGTAGAAACAAAACTGCCTCAATGTAATATCTGGAACATTATTTTAACTTTCCGTCGATCAGCAGACACTAATTACGCACCGGCGTAATTGTGCAAAATTTTATTCCGCGTTGCGTTCGCTGAATTTATTTCGCTTTATTCGCACGCTTCCATTGTTCGAAAAGCGGAATGATTTAACTATTCAAAGTTGTGAAAGGCGGAACATTTTTCGATTACGAATCATTCGATAAATAAAAGAAGCAATGCTTGTATGATTCATGAATTTTCCAAACCCGCAAACGGATTCGTTATTTTGGACAGTCCGTTTTGAATTTTTAAGTCGGTCAGCAGATTTATTTTATATTTTATTTTTCCAATGCATAAATCACTCGCTTCAAATGACTGAAATAAATATTAATAGAGCGCGTATCGAGTGGCCCAATACAAATGTGTACACATTTTACATCTTCACAAGTAAAATAGACAGTCTTTAATTGCTATATGGGTTTGATGTTATTGAGAGTGCAGATTGATATACATTATAGCTTTAATAGCGCAATGGCATCACATACTCAATTTCAACCCTTAATGCTTCCAATTATTAAATTTTTTTCAACCACGCATATTATCGATTACATAGTATCCCACGAAGTATAACAGCCTATTGTCATAGGATTAGGAGATTATATATTTTCTCTTCAGATTATTCATCCTCCAGGTAAGGCAATAGGGAATACATTTACTGTATCCTACTGAAAATAAGCACAAGTGTCGCACTATCTTTCATTTTTATTATCAATACACTCTAATGAAGACAAGTAAATATATATTCATTAGCATTGTTCCAAGTGGAATTTACTCTACCTCAATTAATGGAATACGTGATTATTGTCCTTTCTAAGATTTCTAAAAACAGGCTCCACAATTAAATGTTGCAATTTTTACAACACGCCAAAACCAATTGCACTACGATTTCCCCACCATGCAGAATCTCAGTTGGGCGATATTTAGAGCACGCTAAATTACGTGCTCGCTTGAAAATAACCGATAACTCGGAGCTCCATCAACCCGTTAATTTAGTCACAGTCCGTGGTGATGCTTCCCGATATACGTAGACGTACAGACAATAGACCCAATTTTCGGAAAGTTAACTGCTACCACCGTTGAGTTTCAATCGGAGTATATTAGTACTCTCCATAGCACTCGGCGATGTCATCGATTGGTCACGAAATAAGTTTCGATCGAAGTATGGCATTCGTACGGTTGACTCGGACTTGAAGACTGATTTTGAATAATGATTTTATGATAAGGTAATTGTGGTTAAAAGTATTGACAATTATTTGGAAGTTTGTACAAAATTACTGTCTACCGACAAATATGTGTGCAAAATCCTGGATTAACTGACCAACTTGTTTTCGACAAATTCGCAGTACCGTAACTTATTGAACTCCTAGCGTTGGGACGAGAAAAATATGTTTTTTCAGCTATTGCAACTGATCGAGTAAAACGCGTCGATTGTTGTTTTTAGATTATTGACGACCCAGTTACGGAGCAATATTATTGTAAATATTACCGTTTCATCACTTTTTACGCCAACTGTGAGAAGTTCGACGGATGTGTTAACATTTAGCTCTGACAAACATATATGTACGAATGTATAACTTCCGTTGAAAATACTTATTTTTTCGTTTTACAAAATAATATACTAACCAAAATAAAACTTTTTAATATATGGACTTCTAATACAAAAATAGTCTTGTAGATATAGATGTTTAGTTTTAAGCACTATCTTGACTAATGTGGTAGGACCAGAAGTACCTTAAATCAACTGTTTTCCACTCAGGCTCCATTATTCCGAGAAATAATTGAAAATAATTTACGATACAATAGGCTTATAATATAAACCCATGCTTGTTGTCAAATCCTTTTCTCACGATATTCATACGTGTAAATTTTGCTGTTAAATTTTTAATACACTATATTTTATATGTAAAGTCGCGAAGTCGCGTCATGACCTTAAGACCGTCGATTCACTTTAGAGTGACATTCGTCGACAATCGACGGCCCAATATCACGTTGGTCTCTGGGGGGATGATCGCCAGGATTTAGTGAACACGTCGCCGTCAGGGAATAACGACGATGCGCTCCTAATCATGGTAATTGAAGGCAAAGCGCGGACGTTCGGATCAAGAATCGAAGTCGACGGATAGTAATTGTTGAATGTCCGTCGAGGACGGGGATGGCTCGCCCGTTGCGTCTCTTCGTTTCAGAGTGCTCTCCACGCTGGATGATCTAATATTTACACTGCTCGCGCCGCGCCGAAAAGAGCTTTCGGCCCGAGCACCGCGCGCGTCGATCTCGATTGATTTCTTTCCTACGAGTCTCGTGCAGCTCCGCACACTTCGACTGATCGCGAACAACCTTGTTCGCTTTTTTCAAATTCGTGCAAATATTTAACATCGAAAGCTTAACACTTCGAGTGTTATCTGGAAAATGCTCCGGTTCTGTTCACTGCGAGATGTTTGCGTTCGCAACAGTAATGTTATGAAAGAGATATTCTGTGTTTCTTTGTAAAATAGCGCGCGAATATCACTATGAGCAACAACAACTGTCGTACGATCTAGNTCGCACTATCTTTCATTTTTATTATCAATACACTCTAATGAAGACAAGTAAATATATATTCATTAGCATTGTTCCAAGTGGAATTTACTCTACCTCAATTAATGGAATACGTGATTATTGTCCTTTCTAAGATTTCTAAAAATAGGCTCCACAATTAAATGTTGCAATTTTTACAACACGCCAAAACCAATTGCACTACGATTTCCCCACCATGCAGAATCTCAGTTGGGCGATATTTAGAGCACGCTAAATTACGTGCTCGCTTGAAAATAACCGATAACTCGGAGCTCCATCAACCCGTTAATTTAGTCACAGTCCGTGGTGATGCTTCCCGATATACGTAGACGTACAGACAATAGACCCAATTTTCGGAAAGTTAACTGCTACCACCGTTGAGTTTCAATCGGAGTATATTAGTACTCTCCATAGCACTCGGCGATGTCATCGATTGGTCACGAAATAAGTTTCGATCGAAGTATGGCATTCGTACGGTTGACTCGGACTTGAAGACTGATTTTGAATAATGATTTTATGATAAGGTAATTGTGGTTAAAAGTATTGACAATTATTTGGAAGTTTGTACAAAATTACTGTCTACCGACAAATATGTGTGCAAAATCCTGGATTAACTGACCAACTTGTTTTCGACAAATTCGCAGTACCGTAACTTATTGAACTCCTAGCGTTGGGACGAGAAAAATATGTTTTTTCAGCTATTGCAACTGATCGAGTAAAACGCGTCGATTGTTGTTTTTAGATTATTGACGACCCAGTTACGGAGCAATATTATTGTAAATATTACCGTTTCATCACTTTTTACGCCAACTGTGAGAAGTTCGACGGATGTGTTAACATTTAGCTCTGACAAACATATATGTACGAATGTATAACTTCCGTTGAAAATACTTATTTTTTCGTTTTACAAAATAATATACTAACCAAAATAAAACTTTTTAATATATGGACTTCTAATACAAAAATAGTCTTGTAGATATAGATGTTTAGTTTTAAGCACTATCTTGACTAATGTGGTAGGACCAGAAGTACCTTAAATCAACTGTTTTCCACTCAGGCTCCATTATTCCGAGAAATAATTGAAAATAATTTACGATACAATAGGCTTATAATATAAACCCATGCTTGTTGTCAAATCCTTTTCTCACGATATTCATACGTGTAAATTTTGCTGTTAAATTTTTAATACACTATATTTTATATGTAAAGTCGCGAAGTCGCGTCATGACCTTAAGACCGTCGATTCACTTTAGAGTGACATTCGTCGACAATCGACGGCCCAATATCACGTTGGTCTCTGGGGGGATGATCGCCAGGATTTAGTGAACACGTCGCCGTCAGGGAATAACGACGATGCGCTCCTAATCATGGTAATTGAAGGCAAAGCGCGGACGTTCGGATCAAGAATCGAAGTCGACGGATAGTAATTGTTGAATGTCCGTCGAGGACGGGGATGGCTCGCCCGTTGCGTCTCTTCGTTTCAGAGTGCTCTCCACGCTGGATGATCTAATATTTACACTGCTCGCGCCGCGCCGAAAAGAGCTTTCGGCCCGAGCACCGCGCGCGTCGATCTCGATTGATTTCTTTCCTACGAGTCTCGTGCAGCTCCGCACACTTCGACTGATCGCGAACAACCTTGTTCGCTTTTTTCAAATTCGTGCAAATATTTAACATCGAAAGCTTAACACTTCGAGCGTTATCTGGAAAATGCTCCGGTTCTGTTCACTGCGAGATGTTTGCGTTCGCAACAGTAATGTTATGAAATAGATATTCTGTGTTTCTTTGTAAAATAGCGCGCGAATATCACTATGAGCAACAACAACTGTCGTACGATCTACAAACTCTCGTTGGCTACTGTTGCAAATACAGGAGAAGTTAAACGTGCATTGAATAAACTTCACGAATGTAGACAATGTATATTGCACGTCCCTTGCGTAATTCTACAAGGACTGAGATTTTTTAACGCAAATAGAACTAACGAATGAATTTACATATCACTTGAATTTCTTCAAAATTCATGGCCTGCCCTCCGGTTTCATATAACGTTATAGTTTTATTTCCGGACGACTAAGCGAAGTAAAACGACGTTTGGCTTCGCAAATTCAAGTTTGTTGGACATGAAATCCTTTTCCGCGCGTTTTATAATTCACAGGAAACGATTAACAATGAACGCGTCCCTCGGAGCGGTGAAAAATGTAAGCACACGCGGAACACGGTGGCGTCGCGCGATGACGACGTTTACGTAGCTCGCGAAACGCAACGGTGGAAAAAGGACGGAGAAAAAAAAGATACAGTGGAGGAGACGACACGTGAAACCCGGTAAAGCTAGGTAAAACATAATCAATACTTTCACGTGTTGTTGCTCTTAGATGATCCCGTTTAGCCGTGAGCGATGACATTCGCCGATGAAAGTAACCCCGTTGAATATCCTATTTCTACACGTGTCGCGTCAATTTCCACATCCATTCCGAATTTGTTTCACACGTTTCACACATATTGTCTCAAAATTCAACCACAATCACATGTACGGTATTTTAAAAGAAAATTTCATGTCTTCGTTCGTGAACGTGAATCAGATATTTGTTACGAATAGAAAAAAATGAGAACGGATGTAATACATATATATAGAAATATGCAGCGTTTTATTTAAAGTACTAAATCTGAAAATCTAGAACGAGTTACACATTTTTATACGGTAGTCAGGGAACACTTTGATTGAAGAAAATAGAACGTAGCACTTAACATACGGATGGATTCTCGAAATCAGGCCGGATAGCAAACGAAAGAGATTCTGTGATTTTAATATACCCGTCCAATATTTAATTTAACCAACACGGTAAAATAGATTTCGAATACTGTGTATTTTACGAAATAATAATCGGCTCCATTTCCTTAAATACATATTAATTAATGTTCACAGAATGAAACGGTATTTATAATTAACGATACGCGATAAGGATTTAGAATTTTTTCAATAATTAAAACGTTTCAAAATATTAAATATGCATTGTACTGCACTTACCATTCTTACATTTGCATACGACGAGATTAACATTGTTTGCGTCGACTTACCTGAAACACAGAAATATGGAGTTGAGAATTGTTCAAAAAGTAGCTTCAGAAGCATTAATCACACGAATAAAGGTAGATAAATATGTGAAGTAGACCAGATAATAAATTTTCTTTAGGAGAAAGGAAATTCCCCTTAACGGTGCCAATCATTTTACCCTGCACAACTGTACGCTCCCTTCGGAATTATGTTCCCTAGAAACTTTTAACGTCTACCACGAGAGAGAGAGAGAGAGAGAGAGAGAGAGAGGGAGGGTGAGCGAGTGAACGAGGGAGGTAATACGGAATTCCTCCCGCTCTGGAAAGACGTGCGCTGCGTAAGGGGTTATTTATCTTTTCGCGCTGTTAGTCGCGTCGGCTAAAATTGAAGAACACTTTCAAGCGACGGTCACGTAGTATAATAAGGGATAGAGGGATGGGCAGGATCGAGACTCGACGAAAATAAGGATAGGTGAAGGGAACTCGGGATTCTCCGGTTTTCGTATAACGACCTGCACGCGAATTGAAAGTCAAATTCAAGTTTTGTCACCGGTATACAGTTTACTCGCGGTGATATTATTTTACACCTGGCGCGGTCTCTTGAAATGAAACGATGTCTCCGGTGCTGGCGCGACGCGACGCGGCGTGCCCGGTAATGAAACAGCAGTGATTTACGGACCACTTCCGGTGCTTTTAAATCGCCTACCTTTCGAAATAAACGTCACATCTCGTGGTTGTATTGTTCCCGCTATACCCTCGCCCATAAAGAATCTTCTGAATGAAACAATTTCCTTTGCCTTTCTGTACGGAATCATCGACCGATATATTTCGGAAAGAATGTTAGTGCGACGTGTCGTAGAAGCAGACTAGTAGAAACCATACAATACCATAGTTTGTGGAACAGGTAGCTACTTCAATTATAGATACACATAAACTTTACGGTGGAAGTATGCCATCAGTTATACGCTACACAAGTAACGCGGAAAACGCGGCCACGCGCTCGTTTTTTTTCAATAGTAGGATTGTAAATTGTAATAATTCAGAACGAACGTAACAATCCAGAACTTCGATTTTATCCACAGTTACCCCTCGGAAAATACACGAAAGAAGAAGTGAATTACTGCAGTGCATTCAATAACTACAAACAATAAGGCTTGAGAGCTAAATAAAAATTCATGAAATTACAGTGCACCCTTTAAAGAAAGAATAAAATTTAACAATCCAAGGAAAGCTTCTCATAACCCTACCATTTTTGCGAAGATACATGAGAAAAAAAATTAATTTAACAAGAAGCAATTTCTTCGTACACTCCATTTATGTGAAANAATGCAGTTCATATCGTGTGAAAGGAGGTATATAAGTAATTTACTAGATTGCAATAACAGGAAGGGAATGGGATATCGGCTGAGCAGTGACCCGATTCCACCGTTTCACTGGTTAAAACCGAATGTAGATGGCAAAGGAGCAGACAACGTGCAGGCAGAATCGATATATTAGAGAAACAGCGCGCATCAGGCATCCTTGAAAAAACGGAACTTAATATTTAATGTTAAAGCTTCTCCGAAATGAGTTCTTGCCACTCGTCCTTGCCGTAATAGAGCATTTAATCAGTGGAACAAATTGCACGGCTACTTACGAGATTTTCTTCAAGCCTGATAGAATGATCCTTAAGAACATTCATTTGTTTGACTTTTTAGAGACTGTGCAGTTTATAGTTAAGCCATTCACATAATAAGACAATATTCTTGCGTGCTTTT
>SMSR01009290.1:76618-96824 GCA_019453355.1 Ceratina japonica | reverse complement strand
TCGTTTGGGGACGTGGACCGGTGATTTAGCGAAGGTGTATTTATTCAATGAAGCCGGGGCGAGAGCCGGGTTTAAGGATACTCGATATTCGGGTCAATATGCATAATAGGCGCGCACCTCCGGCGATCCAGGAACCGTTCGTTTCATCGCGCCGATCCATCGAAATTGTGTGCAACACCCGGTGCCCGGGCCCGACGAACTTTCACGTTTATTCCCCGTATAAATTACACGGGACCTCTTCTGGGAGATCCACCGTATTAAATTCTAGCCCGAGATTGATATCGCCGAACCGCCTTTAAAACATTTCCAACGCGTAAAACGCTTATCGTTTGTATCAACTTTTAGTTGAGCATACTTTTTAATTAGTGTTACTGAGAAAGTTCTTGAATTAAAAACTTCCAGCCAATCTACGAGTTTTATCTTAATTACTTATTACGTCGGTCGTACGAAATTAAACGGGATCAAATTTTTCACCGAAATTTTTGTCGCAACGCCCGCGTTTAATAATTCATCTCGTCCCGAATCGATAGTTGTACGAAACGTTCAATAAAATATCTTTATAAAGATTGTAATAATTTTTATATGAGACATTGTACGAATTTATAAAAATTGTCTTAAGTACTTTAAATTGTACGGTGATCAATAAATTCCGAATTAATAAATGAATGAAAACGAATATATTGGCATTTTTATTTCAGTATCCTTGACCGGATGACCAAATTACCAATGCCGGGGTTACATAAAGTGAGTGGTCAACCTCTTTAAAATCGTCCAACTTATTATCCACGATTAATGGAAATGGCTAAGTTCTGATTAAAAAATGATTGGAAACGAATCTTGGCATTTTTATTTCACTCTCCTTGACCAAATGAACAAATGACCAATCCCGGGGCAACATAAAGTCAACCTCTTTAAAATCGTCCAACTTATTATCCACGATTAATGGAAATGGCTAAGTTGTGATTAACAAATGATTGGAAACGAATCTTGAAATTTTTATTTCGCTATCCTTGACCGAAGGACTGATTCTAATAATGGGTACTTCAAACTAGTATCATCTTTAATCAAGTATTATTCACGAACAGAAGATGTTCAGCCTCACTGCTTCAATGCGAATGTGAGGCGTAAGAGGCCACAACGTGAAAGGTCTACTCGTACGTTTCGTCGTCGATTAAACCTAAGATCTCTACAGCTGGTTGATAACATTCAAACAAAGGGTGGTCGGAGGGTTCGTCATGAAAAATCGACTGCGATTTTCATCCGTCGGAAATAAGGTATGAATAAAATTACTGTCTGGGCTGAATGTTTTCATTAAAGGGAAGCGTATTCCCGATTGATATCCGATGAAACGAATGCCTCTCGATTCCTGCGTCGGGTAAAACGGTCTCGTTAGGTTCGAGCACCCTCGCAAAAGATAATGGACGGGAGGAGCCGCTCGTTACCTCGCCAAACGATTAATTCAAGACATAATGAACGAATTGTGAATGTAAACGTTTTACAAATTCCATCCCCCTGGAGATCCTTTCAAGATCACGTTCTACGAGTCAATGATCCGGGACTCCTTATACATTGCTTTAATTAAAACAAACTCGTGAATAAATACATCAATTCTTATAATAACAAAATTTCCGATTTTAATGCCCAATTCTGCTCTTTGGGATTGAACAATAATATCAGAGCATTAGTACATCGCGCCGGGTTTTGAGGTACTAAAAATGACACGGTGTTAAGCAAACGTGTACACGTTTACGCGAAATGGGCATCTCGTAAAAGCGAAACGAACGTGCGAATACGCGTGGAAATAGAATTAGTCAGGGGAACCGTCGGCCACGAGACGGAAGGGATTTAACGACGGTCATTTCTTAATATAAACGACGTATCAGCGGGAGGACGTGTCCCTATCCCGTTCGTTTGGGACGGGTAACCTCGCGTTTCCAGGAAAATCGATCACAAAAGACGTGTACGTAGGTACGTAGCCGGAGCAGCGTTGTTTGCTCTCGCCTGACGGCGCCGATTTATTATACCGATCCGACAGCCGTACGGGATTAGATTTTTACGCAATCGTCGCCGCTGAAGAATAGATGAGACGCTATCGGGAGTTTTTGTTCTTACTTTTACTGTCGACGTTTTATCAAACTTTCACTCCACCGATTCACGTCCCTTTAAAAAATTTTCATATTTAGGCAGTTTACAGCGAAGGAAACATTTTACATCGAAAACTGTACTTTCCCTTTTATTTCGTCGAGTCGTTAAATTCTTCGCTTCTAAATGAATTATCGCTCGCTAATGAGAAATGGAGAAGAGATAAAAGCTCCGACTTTCGAGAAGAATTTCATCCTGTGTACGTAAGTACATATACGTACAGAGAATTGCGTAATTCGAGGGAGATAAGGAATTATAAATTATTTCACGATGCTCCATTACGCGCGAGGTCAGCTGGATTAAATAGGAAGCAACGGTTCGATTAATACCGATTCTTTCAATTACGCTCGTTTCACGGATAAGAATTATCGTCGACTTCTCTCAGACTGATCCATGAATCCTTTATTTAACGGAGTCCTTCGCCTCGCTGCTCCCTTTATATAAAATTTTCGATTTTATATAAAATATAACGTCGACTACTTTACGTTTCAATTTTCTCTGTCTCAAAGCGAGACTCAATCATCGAAACAGATGTTCTTGTAATTACCGTTCTTACCCTTACAGAGGCAACGCGGAAAATGCGATTTCACGAAAATTTCATAGCCTTTCGAAAGGAGACTTGTTACATTCCCTTTCGTCCCCCTGTCGCAGTTAATTTTCCGCCGGGTTCTCGCCAGGCGATCGGTTCGCGCAAAATAAATCCGACGTTTTTATGCGTTTTCTAAATTTACATTCAACGGGAGAGCAGAGTTACCGTAGAGTTTAGAAATAAATTATTAATAACTTCAATATATTCGTTCTTGCACCGAACGATTATAATTACAATCTTTATGCAAAATGTAATTTCCATGAATTTGAAAAATAGAGATCGAGTTTTTAAGAATTATGTCACGTTTATATTTGTTACCTTCGACGCTCTGCAAATTCTTGTATAAAATTCAATTATGCGATATAATTGTGAAAAATAAGATAATGGACCTGTTTTTATGTCACAAATTGTGCAATTTCCAGATAACAGTGGACGTAATAAAAATAAAGAAACGATCGGAAACAAATATTTAAACGCACTTGTTAACCCGATCGAGGGTGACACAGCCGATAAAACGTCGCGACGTGTGAACATTATTTACAGGTACACGGGCGCGCTTATCGTTTTTTCACCCGTTTGACCGGGATCTATATCCGTTTTTCCTCGAACAAAGCGAGAAAGCGAGAAAGACAAACCCTTTCCCACGCGAACAGAAGGAAAGGCGTCGGAGACTTTGTACAAAGTCTACTCGTTTCAGTGGAATTTCCAATGGAATTTCTGTACGCCGTTGCGTTTCGAAATATCGATTAAAATTCGGACAGAAAAAGGAGAATTTCGCATACAGTTATTTCAAGCAGACCACGAAACGAACTGATAGATTTTATTTCTATTTTCTATTTTTTATTTCGATTTTCCGTATTCTCGTATTGGAAGCCTGGATTTCTGAAGGGTGACGTCAAAGTATTTCATTAAGTATAAATTCAGTTAATCAAATAAAAAACGAATGATAAAAATCCGACTCATCGATTGTGAAATGGAACAATATCTTTTCTGCTTTGACCTTCTTAAGATATTTTAATATCACGTAAAATTATGGAACAGATTCATCGTTTGTATTAATGACGTGACGTCATAATGCTTGCTAGAATGTTTCATGCAACGTTTCGTATAATGATCAATACGTCAATTCATTTTTCAAAGAGAATACTATAGAAGCGAAGACGATGTTCTTTGGCATATGAGACAACAGATGGAACGTATAAATTCACTGATAGAATAAGCCCATCCGCCTTTGTTTCTTCGCTCAAACATTCATTTACGTCCGCCTGTTCGCCTCTACATAGTTTAAGCTGTACGGTCATGCCTATTTTAACTGTATTCGAAAACACGCTGCTGCACAGCGTTGGGAAATATCGAATCGTGCGATCGACGTGAACTTGGCATACCGCGCGATGGATTCTGTAGAAAAATCGGTAAAAAAAAGAAAGGAAGTACCCTTACAGGAATTAATGAAAATAAATGTAAAAAAAGACATTGAGGGAATGTTTACACGAATCATTGAATAATTTCTGAGAATGTAACTCGACCCAGTATTTCTTCTTTTCTTTGATAATTCACGAGGCATTGCGAGATGGATTCTGTTGAAAAATCGGTAAAAAAAAAGAAAGTGCCCTTACAGGAATTAATAAATTTAAAAAAAAAGATACTGAGCGCATATTTACACGTATCATTGAATTTCCTGAGAATGTAACTCGATCCAGCGTTTCTTCTTTTCTTTGATAATTCACGAGGCATTGAGAATTGAAAGACAAACAGCTCGCTCTGTTGAGATAAGACATTCTTTCCAATTGTAAATTACTTGTATACTCATCGCTTCAAACAGTCCGTCAATTTGATTAAATTCCCACGTAACTCACGTCGGAATCGTCAGTATAACTAAAAAACTGTTGACCGAGTTTCACTCTACCGAGAAAACCATAATAGCCCGCGATAGGCGCTCGAAACCCGATACTCCAATTACGCGAAAAATACACTTACGCATCTTCAATCGAAAGTTATTGCCCCCATGCGACCGGGGGCGGTCGAACAACGAGAGCCGGCGCTCGCCAACTTTCAATTGACCCGGCGCTAGCACGATTTTTCTCGATCATCCACCCGGAGTTAATTACCCGGCTGCTTGCGAATCGCGACGACGCTACTTCCTATCAATTAGCGAACGCCGCCTCTCCACAATCCGTTTCCTATTTATGCTTCCCTTTCCAATTATAATGATTCATACTCGAGAACATCGCGAACACCGAGAAAGCTTCATAATTCCATTTATTCCGAAACGAAGTTAAATCACGAATTCATTATTTATATAATCAATCGTGTATAAATTACGCGAGACAATAGAAATTCTTTGGAGGATCAGAAGCTACAAGGGAAACGCGCGGGTCGAGAAACGGCGGAGGCGGAGGAAGAAAGGAGGAATAGAAGAGTAGGAGTCGAAGAGGCATTTGTGTACTTACAGGACCGTGGTGTTGGCCGGGACCCGTGGCACACGGTCCAACTTCTGAAACATGCATCTGACGGTGGTCCCGAAGCACATGCACAAGTGCGGACATCCCACGTCGTCGTCGACGTCGTCCTGACGGTCGTCCGCGACGACGGACAACGGCAGGATCAACAGGAGCGAGCAAACGACACTTATTAACGCGAGCCTCATCTCGATATATTCGATCGATCCTGTTCACGTCTGAGAGACTATTATTACTGGACACCAGCACGTGCTCTGGTCATCGAGATAAACGCGTCCTCTGCGCTGCTACTTTCACTTCGGCTTTCGGAGAACGCGTCCCTGCGACCGGGTTTCAATCGGACTCCTGCCTCGAGGATACGACGGTCGTATATCTAACTTCTCTCTTCTCTCTTCCGATTCTCAATGAAATAAATTTCAAAGTCGATCGAAGGTCTCTGTAAATTTCAAGTTCGAATTAGCCAGAGGGTCGTCCACCGACCTATACGAACATCGCCTGGTTCAAGCTTGAAAAAGTCCTCAAAAATCGACGTTTCAATTCGCGTTTTCAGTATTCAAAGGCTCGAACATCGAAACTGGAACCAGGCGTACGGAAAGAACGCTGTACCGATGAAGCGGCAACTGGTATATCCGAGCACGGTGTTCACAGAAACTTCACTGCACCCGGGATGCAAAATTCCTCGAGGCCTGCGCGGTGGTCGTTTTGCGATCGTCGGTGGACGCGGCGGCGACGAAGGGAAAAAGAGGAAGAGACGACGATACGGTCCGGTGTGGGACGCCGCCGCTGCGTTCCTCGTCTCGTCGCGGCGGCTCGGTTACTACTGGAGCCGGCGGCGGCGGCGGCGATGCGATCCGCTCCGCTTCGCAGCGCGTTTCAGCTTTTCCTCGCGAGACCGCCCGCCCCCGCCGCCGCTCCGTCACGCTCCGATCCGCTCGGCGCCGCTCCGTTCCTCATCCTTCCTCACCGGTTATTGCGGCTCTCCTTCTTTTTTTTACGCTTCATCTTTATTCAAGGGTCTCGCGGAAATTTAAACGGCGAGGTTCCAGTTTATTAATTTTTTACGGGTTTTTTAAGATTCTTAGGATTGGAAGTTTCAAGTTTTTTAAAATAGTAGAGAATGGAAGGTTCGGATTTTTAAGATTTTTAGGATGAGAACTTGCAAGTTTTTAAAAATGGTAGAGAATGAAAGATTCTAATAAGGATTATTAAAGAAAGGAGTTCTTAATTATTTGTCACGCTATACGACGAGTTCTTAATTTCTAATGAACACTCGATACGGATTATTTGATTAAACACTTCGACGAGAAAACAGTGAACGATAAGGCGTAATGTATTATTCAATTGGTGGAGGAAGCGATCAACCGATGTCCACGCTCGCCGCGAACAACCGAGTACTGCAGTCGAGACGAGTTTGCATACAAAGCGCTGTTTTGACCGATCGCTTCTTAACCCGCTCGGGCGTAAGCCTCCTTTTTATTGCGGCCAGCGTAATTTCAAGGAAACTCGTCGCCGCATAATTGGCCGCTTTGTATCTGTCCACTTGAAACGTTTTTCCCGGGGATACTCCATTCTATGGGACACTCTGTGCTCTCCGTAGCGGCGATACACGTTGTGTTACGGCTTCTTCTTCCCTACCGGTGATATCCCAGTTCCACGGTTTTGTACTCTAAGCTCACGGTTTAAGCCCCGGAAGCCCCTCAAATTTTGACGCTGCTCGAGAGAGAGAGATCGTATCTGTTACTACCGGAAATCCCTCTGTATTCCCCGGGGAGCCCACGGCTTTTCCGAGACCAAGGAACTTGCGCAATCCCCTGTCCGATACTAAAAATAGCTGTCTCATAAGTGTTCTTGCTAATCACTTCTCTTCCAGTGTCCTCCACCGTTTCTAATCGATCCCCGAGTTCCTTCTTTTTATCTAAAAACATCCCACGGCCTCATGTTCATTCATCCCGTTGCAAGAGTCTCTCATTAACGTTCCACATGAAATCCGAATGGAATGCACAGTGCAACCTAAGACCTACGACGCACACTTGAGAGTTAAATCAAATAAAATGTCATAGTCTATAAATTATAATTCGTGTTGAACATGTGCTGCGGTTAGAAGTCATCGTCGATGACATTTACGATACTTGAGCGCGTCGATAAATTTATTAATAACGGCGAGGGAAGTTCGCAACTCGCGCGGGGATGGAACGTAAGTGGGATGCCTCGTCGCAGACGGTGTTGCATACACGCATCTAGACGCTCGCTAGATGCATCTGCGCGAACAACCCGTGTAGGCACGCGTGCACGAGCGAGTTCAACGAGCGCCGAACGACGAACATCCCGACACCGTTCCCCCGTTGTCCCTCCGCGATGACACACCGTTATCCGCGATCGAACATAATCGAGGGCTCGTGTCCCGCCGCTGTTCACCGTCGCAATTAATGGACAAGTTGTGCAAATACCGGGATCCTATATATAGATCGTTAAATATCGATCGCTGGAGAACATCGACTGATAATTACGCCGCGATAAGGTTCTGGAGTATCGATCGTCTTACGCCGGGTAATACGCGGTGGAAACTCGAGCTTCACGTCGTTCAAAAATGAATTCCGGGAGTGGTACTACCTTATTCATTATGAAGTATGTAGTAACGTATGGAATGTTTTGACTGAGAGGATTCGAGAACGTTAAAAATCTTTTTCAACCGGGATCCTCGCTAATAAATAGACTGCATTTACAGATGTGATCTGCGGAGAATCAGAGTTCACATGGTTAGTATAGTTATAACTACAGATAATAATTTTTAGAGAAGATACATTTTCATCCCTTACATTGATATTCCAAATATATTTGTTGATGAAGTCGTAAGTTCCAGTGAGTTTCCAAGATCTAATCATGATCCAATCAAAATGACATTAGGACCTAAATTCTCCGGCTATTATCAGATTTCGACATGAAATAGCGTGTACCTGATCAATCATCCTGGAGCGATTAATCACTCGAACGCCGAGACAGCTGATCGATCTCTTTAACGAACACCTTGATGATTCGAACGAAAGGAAAAACCTTTTCCACTCTATTTAACCCGTTCTTGCTTTCGAATCTCGGGCCAGCGGTCGGCGTTTATCTCGGCATTGATACGAGTTCGGGTCCCGTCGTAAAGATATTTGATAGATCCCTGGCTCCGTTCGACTGTATTCGATGGAGGTCGCGAGGTTCCGAATGAAATGGGGCCATTACCTTCGTGACCCATTATCGCATTGTCACGGGACAGCTGCGAACAATACAGGTGTATTGGAACCGCGGACAAAAGAGCGCTTCAACGAAAGGGAAAGTATTAACATACCGGGTCGCCAGTTGCTAAACGTATCTAGAATTAGAACGCGGATACTCCGACGCTCGACACTTCTAATTAATAATGATCATATCTACGTACATACATATGTACATATTAAATCGATACAAGTTAAACTCTGTAAAATATCTCCTATTTAATATTTGATATAATCATAAATAAAAGTACTATTAATAATGAATAGTTTCATCCTGCATTTTTTAAACTCGGTATGTAAGAACGTAGAGACAGCGGGAACAACGCTATAGTATTTAATAAGATCAGAACTTTTGATTCTGCGGTGACTCGGCGTGGAAAAGTTTGTGAACGCGATTATGTATACGCGGTCGGCAAGCTTTCCTCGTGACATCTTGATTCCACGAAATTGTGGCTGGCCGCAACAAAGGAGATGACCGTACCCGTCCCAGATTAAAGTTTATGCGCGTCTGACTTACGAGCGTGCGAGTTGAAGAAAATTCATTGACCTTATTACCGGAACGCCGGCTATTCGCGTACAGTCAAAGGAACCGGCGCCGCGCCGCTCGCCGATGCAAGTCGGAAAAAAGAGAACGCGCGAACAGAGAAAAAATTAGACGTATCGATCGAGCGTGGATCGCGATTGGAAATTGTCATTAAATATTGAACGAAGGCAATTAGTGCTTTGCAGCTGGAGCTCGAATAATTCAGGCGCATCGCGCGGAGTTTCTGATAGAAACAATTTTCGCGGCCCGTCGGGGGTGGATGAACGTCCAACGATTAATTTTCATCAGGCGTTACGTGAATCTTAATAGACGCCGTATAGAGTCATTATATCGGCGCGATTTAACGATGATAAATACCGGGGCAGCTGTATCTGGTCTACGCGGCGACGCGTTTTAAACTGGACCACGACGAAAACGTTCCAGATAAATACGTCACGGGCGGACAGTCCCGCATTAATATCAATTTNGATGATAAATACCGGGGCAGCTGTATCTGGTCTACGCGGCGACGCGTTTTAAACTGGACCACAACGAAAACGTTCCAGATAAATACGTCACGGGCGGACAGTCCCGCATTAATATCAATTCCTTTGATGCCGGGACGTCGTCGACGACGGTAGTCAGTGTCATTGATTCCCGGCTCTATCTCGCCGCCACTTTTAGTCGGAGATCAATCCGATTACTCCACTAACCGGAATAGCCTTCTTCGCCATAGGGCGTCCTTGTGAATCGCCTACTCCCACGCCGAACGAACCGTGCGACGTCTGAAACTTAATGGAAGCCGAATGGGAAAAGATTCTTAACACGGAACGATCTTTTATACACTTTTTAATGTGCAATCTTCTCAAGGCCATTATTTTTTAAAGGCGCCCCAAACGTTGCGCTGATATATCGGCTATTTCAATAATTATTTACCAGACGTTTTATTAAATATTGCACCGACGCTCGGACGCAACGGGAAGTACATCTTCGTCCGCTGCAATTTATTATATTTGCTTGGCATAGTGTTCGCGTTCTCTCAGGTTCTACGAGAATAAATTCTGTACGGAGATTCAACGCCGACCTTCGTCCCACATCCGAGCCCTCTTTTTATCCTCGGGACGTATATGGAATCCACATGGAGATGTCGTCGGTAGAAAGGGCCTTCTTCGGCTGTAAAAGGCCCCCGGTGCAAGGAGATTCGAGAAAAACCACGTCCTTCCATCGTTTTTGCCTCGCTGCCTCCCCCGGGCATTAATGAACCGAATTAAACGCAAACATCGGGCCGGATCCGCTCCAACTAAGTAACTTCTCCCAATGAAACGAAATTAGTAATGATACACTAACGAGTTCCATTCTCTTTTATTAATTACTGCGTGTAGCAACATGTTTAATTAAAGTATGAGGTATTTAAATAAATTAAATTAATCAGACTTTCGAATGAAATTATCGACCAGTCAAATAATACCTTCTATCCTGTATTTCTTCAATCATTATAAATCAAATAAATTAATCGTAATTGCAAGGGACTATGATTAGTTTATGCTCTTCCCTTTGTCTTCTTTGGCTAAGAAGTTGTTGCACACAGGATTCTGATTAGCATAGGCGAATTTGGCACGCATGGGTGCGCGGCGTTCATCCTCGACCTTCGCGCGATACGCGCGCGGCGAGGAGAAGAGGATCCGTGGTCAGAGGAGCGTTCGAGCGAAACGCGTTCATATTCCTCTTGGGAGAGGAACGCGACGAGAAACCGAGCGAATTCTTCGCCCGGCGAAACAGGTCAGCGTGAAAGGCGAAATACAAATCGATTTCTCGTTTGTACGCCGCGGAACGTGTTCCTTGCGCAACCCCAGTGACAATGGCCTCCGTAAATAGCTTCTGATAACTCACCGCCGGTTTCGTGAAATAAATCATTTATGGAAGTCAATCTGAAAATCATTATATTCCCTTCAATGCATTTCCATCGCATTTTCGCTTTTTTCACCGAGATTATTTTCGCAGTTCAATGGACTTTGAGATTTTTTTATTCATAGTAAATGCATCAAATTTGCATCATTAATTAGCTGCCTGGTTCTTCATCTTTCCTTAGGTTCCCATCTTCCAAGTTCCATTAATCATCTCGTGATTATTTCCAGAGTAAAGTCATAATATTCTTGAAAATGATCGCACCCGTTGTTCTTACTCACAACGCGGTCAGATTGATTCACGAATATATAGACGAGCGCATCGTCAATTTTAATTTTTGTTCGACGTATCAAACTACGTAGATATATAAAACAGAATGATTCCTCTTCCGCGTAACCAATTGCGTTCGTTTAATTCATTCGATAAAAGCACGGTGCTCGAAATAAGAATAGCCGAGAAGAGATCAGAACCGTTTCTCGTCGAGGAGGCCAGCGCGTCTCGTTACCCTCGTGGAAAACGTCGAGGGGAGGCCGGAGAAAAGTTTCCGCCTCGAATATTGAGGGCCCAGTTTTTTCGGAGGCCAGAATTTACGGACTCGTCCGTCACGGCTAAGAGACTTCCGTTCTTTGTCTGCCGGCTCTATTTCAACGCGTCCTCGAGCAATCACAAAGGACCGTGGTCATCGGTCGAGTCTTCTTCCACCGCGAAATTTCATTCGGGTTTCCCTCGGTTTCAAAGTATCACGCGATGCGGACGAACCGAAGCTAGTTACCGAACGGTAAGTGAGTCAGTCCCGCGGCGAGGGGCATAAAAATCACGTCCGCGCGTGTCGAAGACGCTCCGCGATTGCAAATCGATGCTGATGTCATTTTCTGACACATCTGTCTCATTACTGATAACGAAATTCATCGTGCAGAAAATATAAATCTGTGGAATTGTACAAAATATTAAAAGCAAACTCGATGTTGCAATAATAAAAATATTTTTCAAACTGATATCATAATTATTTTATTTTTCCTAAAAATCTGAATAAAGATTTTTATGTAGGCGTTGAAATACGTAGAACCTGGTAGAACGAACAGATCTTCAATTGTATCCAAGGACTCTTTATTTATGTACTGAACAATGGCACCTGGAATCGAATCCGTTTCGGAAATGATGAATTCAAGCCCGCTTTGTATATCGTAAATCGAACAAGGTTAATGGCCAGCTTCCTCTGTCGATCATGTAATTATGATGTAAATTAGGACATTTCGTCGCGGTCGATGATGGACGTGGGACATAGAAAATCGAACGTATCGCGGAAAACGGCTCGAAAATCGGGTTACTTACTAACATTGTGACGTTTGATCCCCCGCGGTGGGTCAAGGAGTTCAAATTTTAATTTTTGCCGAAGGTTACTTCGTTCACCTTTACATTCTTTGAGTGCTAATCACAATTTCTCAACGCTGGAAACGTGAAAAGTGGGCGTAGAGCTCTAAAGTTCTTGACAAATTCTTACGATCGTTTTCAATGATTGTTATCGTCGACAGACTCATTGACACGTGCGAAGAAAAATGCCAAATCGATTAGAATGGAAATAACTGGTTTTATATACTTATCATGTAACTCGCTGCGCATCTCGAGTCCATTAAAAGGAAAAAAATCGAGAAAAATCTGCATGCCCATTGTAAAGCAAACGACTAAATGTTTCACGCGCGATTAGCTCGGTAGATGATATGTGTGTCCCTCGTCAAGCCGTGCCGATAATACCGAAACGCGTTACATAAACGTACGTATTTAACAATGAACATAAATTCATACAGCGACGTGGGCGAACGAAATACATATTACCCGCGAACGGCCATAAAACACCGTCAGCGACTCAATAAATTCCGACGCTCGACCGGGTCCCGTATTCCTAGTTTAGAATTTTTTAATAACGTTAATGGACGATTGAAGCGAATGCGCTGGTGTACAAATATTTTTGTAGCCACCGTACATCGTATGCGACTTCCGCAGGACGAGTCAATAGCGTGGACCGCGTAGACGTGATAAAAATCCTGAAGCGCGTCTGAGTAAACATTCTACAAAGAACGACTGTTCGCCAATAGGACTTTGCAGAGATCATCAGGCTCCTAAAAAAGAGGATTAATTAGAGATACGTTCTCATCGCATTACGAGAAACGACGAGTTTGCTTCGTTGGCGAACTGATAATTCATGAAATAAATAAAGAAATTAAAGTTTCTACCGTCCCAAATTTCTATCATCTTCACGTTGGTCTGTATTACTTCCGAGGTTCCATTCTAACTCTAAATGTCAATAGGGAATGGGATCAGAGATATCAATCAGGAACTGATTGTGGGAAAA
Source organism: Ceratina japonica (assembly GCA_019453355.1). Lineage (NCBI taxonomy): Eukaryota > Metazoa > Arthropoda > Insecta > Hymenoptera > Apidae > Ceratina > Ceratina japonica. The sequence goes on along the minus strand of SMSR01009290.1, from coordinate 83,599 downwards.
GAAGCTTAGCAGTCACGGTTGTCTGTTTACTTTGGCCGATTCGTTTTATCGTGATCGAGGCATTGTTCGACTCGTTAGTGGCGTTGTCACGTTCACCGGGCGGAGCACGAATCATTTCTGTCGTGCGTACACGCTCGGTTGTGTATACATGTATATGTATGTAAGTACTTTGAGATCTCGGGCGAGGAGAACGGCTACAGAAATAGCATGTGACTCAATATTTAGGCACCGCTGATTTGCCACAGCACGTTTAGCATGAATAACCCGCTCTTAGCGATCAAAAATCGATGAGCCGCTACTAACCGATAACCGCGGCTACTCCCCTTTCGAAAGGTTCCGCGTGTCTGGGTCAGTTCCACTCTGTGCTTTCATGACTTATCGCCACACATTTTATGCAAAGTAAACCGTCCAACGTACTCGATGTACGTATATAGGAATTTCGCTGATCGTTTAGATATCGCGATACGCACGCAACTTTTGCTACGTCATATAAATCTGCCAATGATCTGTAAATAGTCGAGTGAATTAATAAATCGTCTGAAACGTTGAAATGCGATGAGCTCCGTCCTTACCGTTCCCTCAATAAATGATCGAAAATGCTGGTTATCTGCTGTAAATATAAATTTATTGAAGTCTTGAAGTGCTTATATTGAACATAAACATTGGATAAACCGAACGATTTAAGTACACCTCTAACTGGTCAACAATCTCGCCGTACAAATATTTATCATACATCTATGAAAACTACATCGTACTTGTTAATGCCGCTTATGTATATAGACTATATACAGTTCGATGAAATCGTGACTATGTAAACGTACATACTAGAATGACCATGTTTGTAGAAAATGTAAAATGTAAAACGAATGGTTTTTTCACATTTACTTTTTATACAGGGTAAATCCTTCACGCTAGGATTTTGTACTTTATCACACGTTCGTCTGTGGCATTACGATTACGACATCTCTAAAAATTATAAATGAGCGTTGTCGATTGAAAAAAATAAAGTCTTTTGTCGTGCTCATTACTACGCTCCATTTTGCAATAACTAAATGAAAACTATGTGAAAATTTTCGTTAAAGAAGATTGCGAGAACGTTAAAAACAATATATTAAACTTATTTTATATTTACAGTTTATAATTGTTAATGAGTGGACGTGAGAAACAAAAACTTCAGTTCCAGTTTAATGCGATAAAACGTAATTGAACGAAATAGAAATGAAAACTAAAGGAAAAGTTGTCCATGGAGAAATCGAGAATAATTGCACCTGCTCAGTTATACCTAAAGATAAATTTTTGCGAAACATTCCATTTCGTTATAAAATAAGCCACATTCATGCGAAGGAAAATATCTCTCTCGAAACCATATAAACGATCGCCAAGTCATGAAACTTATATCATAGTCTATTTACAAGAACTAAATCGTTTCCTTTCACACTCACCATACAGGAAAGCCTCGACAACAATTCACCCGAGAGGACATTTCAGTTCTTCGTTCGAGTAAATTCATCTTTCCAGACTTCACTGTACATGCGAAAAGGAACCATCTTTTCTACTCTTCGATCTCACTCCTTCCATTCCCCGTTCGATCGTTCAAAAGATATCCATATTGCTCCCATTGGAATTGAATACGGCATTGCCTCGTTATAAGTCACGAGTCGTTCGTCGTATCACCTACATAACTTGAACACAAGCGTATAACATTTGCCTGGCTTATAACGAGGCAATGCCTCTTTCAGAGAGACGAACGAACTCATCACTATCGATCACTGGGAACCTTCCGTTCGACTCTTTTGGTAACCGATTTTCAGGACCGAGTTCTAAACCCGCGCCCTCGGTGTCCTCGAGAGGGCTGTGCCCTCAACCACTTTGCCTTTCATGCGAGCTTCATGTATATTGTACGGTCCCTCATCTTGCAGTGCTTCAACTCTCTTAAAGCTCTTTGAGCCTCGCCGGGCGAAGCGAAGGCCACCCTGGCGTCACCCGTTGGCATTCCCCTTTCGTTGTACCGACGAATCACGTTCTCCCTCTTCACGTCGAAATCGCCGAAGAACTCGATGATCTCGCTGATGTCCGCTTTGAACGGGACGTTCTCCAAGGACAGAACGCAACCAGGTTTACCGAAGCCCTCTACGTAGTCCATGGAGCCCGGATGTCGACCCATCATGTGCCTGGGCATTCCCATCAGTCCGGGCGGACATCTGGGACCGAAGCCGGAGTTCCCGAATCGCGGCAGATGGTTCATAGGTCCGGAGAACCGCGGTCGTGGGTCCTGAAGCGACGGGAAATGCTGCTGTTGCGTCTCAATCATTTGAGGGTCGACCACTCCTAAACTGTCTAGCATCTTGGTTCTTGGAACTAGCTCTATGGTCGGCATGTTCTTCCCGAAGGGTAGACCGTTCTTGGCAGTTGCTCGAAGAGCTTCGTCCGCGCTCTCGAACTCGCAGAAACATTCCCCGGTCGGCTTTCCGTTTTGATTGAATAACAGGTGTATCCTATGAGGCACTAAGCCGATGTCCGAGAAGAAGTCCAAGATGTCGCGGTCGACCGTCTGGAAGGGAAGCCCGCGCATTATGACGCACTCCGAGCTGGTAGTCTGATTCTGTTCGTGGTCGCGTTTCGCCTGGGCAAACTTCTCTTCGCTGATCGCGGACGCGGTCACAGATTTATTACCGATTTTCAATGACGTGCTCACGGAAGATTTCGCATCTTCTATCCTGGCGAATTGAACGTACGCCTGCACATTCCCAGAATCCTTGCTACTATTGATGAACAGGTCGTTGATCTTCCAGTCGTGGAACAATTTCGCGATGTCCATCTCCTTGGTGAAGGACGGTAAGTCGGTGAGTAAAATACAAGCGGAAGCTCGGACGTCCTCGTCCCTTCCGTCGTTCCTTTCCTTTTCGGGGCAATAAGAATCTACTGCTTTGTCGAAGATACTTTCCTCTAGATGCAGAACCTCCACTTCGGATCCCCTGACGTATCTAGTCGTGCTCAGAGCGACTACTTTGCCTTCGGGTTTAGTGAACTTCACGTAAGCGATGCCTACACGGTTCCCGTGATTGTCATTTATTAATTTCACCCCGTCTTTTCTTATGTAAATGCCTTGGAACGCGTGACGAACATCGTTGTGATTGGCACTCGATGGCATGTTACGAACTTCCACGCACAGTCCCCCATTGCTCTTATTGTCGTTCGAAAACCTCGAGTTGTTCGCGGAATTCCGATTCCCCGGTCTGTCGCCGTCGAAGTTAAACGCGTGCGGATTACGACGACCCTCTAATTCTTGTACTTTAGTTAAGAAAGGATTGTTCACTCTGGCACCAGTTCTGAAGTTCATGGAACCATTCGCACCGTATATGTCCGCGCCGAACTGACCAGACCTACCGGGGAATCTGACTTGATCCATCCGTCCTTGCTCGCCCTGGGTCCAGTGATCCTTCGATCTGTTGAGTCCGCTGGTCAAACTAGGCAGATTCGAGGTGCTTACGTTTTGGGACAACGGCGTTATGCCCAACGGCGGTATATGCGTTTGCATCAGACTCCCAACGCCGTTCATTCCATTGATAGGAAATTGACCTTGTTGCAGTATAGATTGCTGGCCGATCACCGAGCTGCCGAAAGCCATCGAGCGTTGTTCGCCGTCCTGCGCCAGCGCGGCGACACCGGCACTCAAAATAGTAGGCGCCAGCATGGCCGCCTGTATATGTGTCTGAGGTGGGACCTCCCAAATTCCGTTCTCCATCGGTTTCTGGACACCGGGCGCCTCTTTGTCTTTCTGAAAGAGACCCACGCAAACGACGTCGCCGTTCTCATCTTCGTTGCCGTCTTTACGACGCTCCCCCGTGGAATTACGTTTCCCGTCCCTGTCCCTGGACCGAGTGCGGTCTCGCGACCTGGACCGATCGCGTCGGCGACGTCTGTCCCTCCTGTCCCTCTCCCTGTCTCGCGACCTGCTCCTGTCTCTGCGTCTACGGTCCCTTCCTCTGTCCCTGTCCCTCCTGTCCCTGTCCCTGTCTCTGTCGCGGGATCGGGACCTGTCCCTGGACCGGGACCTGTCCCGCCTGTCCTTTCGATCCTTGCCCGATTCGCTGTCGTTGTCCTTCTCCTTTCGGTCCCCGGGCGATCCCGGCTTCGGAACCACCGGCGGGACGACCGGCGCGGTCTGCATGAACGACTGGAGGCTCAGCGTCTGCTGTCTCGCCGCCTCGATCACTTTTTGCATCTCCGCGCGCGAGCTAAGCAGCAGCTTGATCTTCATCTCCTTGATCTTGCCGCCGTCCTGCATCATAGCTCGTCGGGCATCCTCGTCGGTGCTGCAATTTTCAAGCCCAATTTCGTTGTACAACTTGTACAAGTCATCCCGTAAATTTTTAATATTTTTTACGCTACTTCTTAAGAAAATCTTGATCTCGCGTTTATGAAAATCTCGTTTATCAGAAATTCTTTCGTACGTAATAATTATTATTGAAGTATAGGACTCTCGATTCGAAATTGAATTAATGTAGCGAACGTAGCAGATAAAATAAGAAGTAAAACAGAAAGTTTGAGTACTACGAATACTTCTTCTCTTACCTGAAAGCGATGAACGCATCGCCCAGCTCCCCGCCGACGATATGCACTCCTCCTTCCGGAATGCTCAACCCTCTGAAAAATTGGCGAATGTCCAAAGCGTTGGCGGACCACGCCAAATTCTGTAGCCTGATTATCACGCTCATTTTCAAGAGATCTGCAACCGAGTCGAAGGAGAGTCCAATTAAACGGGGGATCCAAACACGATCCGAAGGTAAAGCTAGCGCGCAAATTATTCTCGCGATCTGGACCCGGGTCTCGAGAAATAAAACGAGACATTTTTTTTATTTTTATTTGTTTTTTTTTATTTATTTCCCCTTGAGAGTACACATGCTCGACGCGTTAAATTTCGTAGTGATTCAGGCAGGGATTCTGGGGTAAGTGCTTTGCTGTTCTTCACAGAAAATTTTGACTCCTTCCTTATACTATGATCAGATCCTCGAAACACGTTTATGGTAAACAAATGTCGTGCAGCACCACGGCTTCAAGTTATCGGCTACAACGCGAATCCTTTTGACAGGCAACAAAGCATCGCTCGGATTTGAGGCATTCGGGATTGTCAGAACTCTCCGCGTTTCTACCGGAAACTATCTATATATCGCTGCTTACAATGCATCTGTCCTTTGATAGACGCGACGTGTCCGATTATCCGATTCCATGATCCGAGCATCAGCGGCTCTTAAAAACTAGGCCGCTAAGTGTTGACACGTGCAATCGTCCTTAAAAGAGACTCGCCGCTAACAAACGTATTTTGTTTACATTCGATGCGACATTGAATATGATTGCGTACGCAAAGTTATCATCAATAATATAAAATAATTTTCTCAAACTGTTCATTCTTATTAATCGAAGACTTATTAAGAAGTCGTGTTTCGATCTGTGCATAATTACAGTAAAAAATGCATCATAAAGTTTCTTTTTTCTTTAAGTTTCTTTAAGAATTTTTTTATTAAAGGAGGAGCTAATTAACTTCGCAAAAAATCTCTTTGATTTCCAGAATGAGCTGTATAATTAGGGTTTGTTTAAGCTTTGAGACAGTACGAGCGTACGTGTTGCGAATTTTCCTGATTCGACTTCAATGAAGCAGATTCGTTTCCAAGCCACCAGAAATGAGCGGAACCCAACGAAGGACTTAGTAACGGCGGATATCATTCCCAGAAACGTGTGCAAGCGTAACGAGCGTGCAGAACGCGATTCCATCCAAGTACGGAGAAACAGGAACGTAAATCTCATAAGCTCCCGAACGTACGTCGAAGATCTTACATCTTCCACTTTATTGTTTAACCAGCGAATGAAGATTGTCTATCTGGAATCGCAGCCTCTTGTCTGATCGCGCTAATGCAGTTTAAATTTGTCATTTCCGATGATCATTGATGACGGAAAAGTATTCGNGCCACCAGAAATGAGCGGAACCCAACGAAGGACTTAGTAACGGCGGATATCATTCCCAGAAACGTGTGCAAGCGTAACGAGCGTGCAGAACGCGATTCCATCCAAGTACGGAGAAACAGGAACGTAAATCTCATAAGCTCCCGAACGTACGTCGAAGATCTTACATCTTCCACTTTATTGTTTAACCAGCGAATGAAGATTGTCTATCTGGAATCGCAGCCTCTTGTCTGATCGCGCTAATGCAGTTTAAATTTGTCATTTCCGATGATCATTGATGACGGAAAAGTATTCGTTTAAATCTTTGAATTCTCGCTTGACCTCGTAGATAATATCAAGCACAGAAATTATTTATAGATTATGAAACATAATAATAAAAATAAAATATTAATTAAATCCCCTGAAGAAATAGTCGTGATAGATAAAATTGATTAAAATCACGACGTAGCTTTAATGCGTCAGCGAACGAGGGCTGTTCTACTTCGATTAGAACTGCGGTTTCTTCATTTTGGTAAAAGTTTGATAAAATCCATAAGAGGAATAAGTACTGTCACTTTTTGCATGTAAAACGTAGGACATGATTTTTATCGCCTTATTTTCACGGCTGACGCGGCTCGAAGTCGCGTGTCCCAGTTCCGAGTAATTCATTCCGGAAACGGAGAATCGTTTCTAACACCGACACGAACTCGTAATTGCTCACGACCTCGATCGCGAAGATCGTTCCAGGTACTTGTATCGTGACTCGTAGCGATCACGCGGTTTCCCGGAGATCCCGCGGGACTTTCTCCTCGAACGATTAAGACCATGAATAGTAATCGTCGGAGCCGTATAATGAATAAAAGATCCTGGAGCACCGTTTTTTTCTTTCACGCTGTTCAGCGGCGTGTAAACGCTTTGAAACTCGTCGCCGATTTAATTAGGAACCCGAAACCTGTTATATCAGTACTCACGATACGATACGTAAGTATAGCATTGCTTTTCACGTTGTACTTTTTTAAAGAAGTTCATTCCATTTCTTCT
>SMSR01009290.1:32527-76459 GCA_019453355.1 Ceratina japonica | reverse complement strand
TTTTTTTTTATTTATTTCCCCTTGAGAGTACACATGCTCGACGCGTTAAATTTCGTAGTGATTCAGGCAGGGATTCTGGGGTAAGTGCTTTGCTGTTCTTCACAGAAAATTTTGACTCCTTCCTTATACTATGATCAGATCCTCGAAACACGTTTATGGTAAACAAATGTCGTGCAGCACCACGGCTTCAAGTTATCGGCTACAACGCGAATCCTTTTGACAGGCAACAAAGCATCGCTCGGATTTGAGGCATTCGGGATTGTCAGAACTCTCCGCGTTTCTACCGGAAACTATCTATATATCGCTGCTTACAATGCATCTGTCCTTTGATAGACGCGACGTGTCCGATTATCCGATTCCATGATCCGAGCATCAGCGGCTCTTAAAAACTAGGCCGCTAAGTGTTGACACGTGCAATCGTCCTTAAAAGAGACTCGCCGCTAACAAACGTATTTTGTTTACATTCGATGCGACATTGAATATGATTGCGTACGCAAAGTTATCATCAATAATATAAAATAATTTTCTCAAACTGTTCATTCTTATTAATCGAAGACTTATTAAGAAGTCGTGTTTCGATCTGTGCATAATTACAGTAAAAAATGCATCATAAAGTTTCTTTTTTCTTTAAGTTTCTTTAAGAATTTTTTTATTAAAGGAGGAGCTAATTAACTTCGCAAAAAATCTCTTTGATTTCCAGAATGAGCTGTATAATTAGGGTTTGTTTAAGCTTTGAGACAGTACGAGCGTACGTGTTGCGAATTTTCCTGATTCGACTTCAATGAAGCAGATTCGTTTCCAAGCCACCAGAAATGAGCGGAACCCAACGAAGGACTTAGTAACGGCGGATATCATTCCCAGAAACGTGTGCAAGCGTAACGAGCGTGCAGAACGCGATTCCATCCAAGTACGGAGAAACAGGAACGTAAATCTCATAAGCTCCCGAACGTACGTCGAAGATCTTACATCTTCCACTTTATTGTTTAACCAGCGAATGAAGATTGTCTATCTGGAATCGCAGCCTCTTGTCTGATCGCGCTAATGCAGTTTAAATTTGTCATTTCCGATGATCATTGATGACGGAAAAGTATTCGTTTAAATCTTTGAATTCTCGCTTGACCTCGTAGATAATATCAAGCACAGAAATTATTTATAGATTATGAAACATAATAATAAAAATAAAATATTAATTAAATCCCCTGAAGAAATAGTCGTGATAGATAAAATTGATTAAAATCACGACGTAGCTTTAATGCGTCAGCGAACGAGGGCTGTTCTACTTCGATTAGAACTGCGGTTTCTTCATTTTGGTAAAAGTTTGATAAAATCCATAAGAGGAATAAGTACTGTCACTTTTTGCATGTAAAACGTAGGACATGATTTTTATCGCCTTATTTTCACGGCTGACGCGGCTCGAAGTCGCGTGTCCCAGTTCCGAGTAATTCATTCCGGAAACGGAGAATCGTTTCTAACACCGACACGAACTCGTAATTGCTCACGACCTCGATCGCGAAGATCGTTCCAGGTACTTGTATCGTGACTCGTAGCGATCACGCGGTTTCCCGGAGATCCCGCGGGACTTTCTCCTCGAACGATTAAGACCATGAATAGTAATCGTCGGAGCCGTATAATGAATAAAAGATCCTGGAGCACCGTTTTTTTCTTTCACGCTGTTCAGCGGCGTGTAAACGCTTTGAAACTCGTCGCCGATTTAATTAGGAACCCGAAACCTGTTATATCAGTACTCACGATACGATACGTAAGTATAGCATTGCTTTTCACGTTGTACTTTTTTAAAGAAGTTCATTCCATTTCTTCTGTTTTAGACTTGCACGTTTTAACATCAGATATCATCATATATTAATATTATTTTCAACTGCAATGTGGGATACATCTAGCAAGAATTATTAATAATTATCGCTGGTCAATAATGAAACGGTGCGCAAGTACCCATTTGCATCGAATGACCTACTGCTTATGCAATTGGCACGTTGTATACGGCGAGTTCGAAGCACATGTACCGGAAGCGTTTATTGTTTTAGAGGATTCCATTTCCCCGAGTAGAAATTCATAAACGTATCTCTCGCCGAGCAATAAACGTGCTTTCGTAAACATCGCACGGAGAGAAATAGGAATCAGTTCCGTGGCTAAACTTAGACACACAGTTCAACATACTTATCGACAAATCATCGTAAAAAGTTTTTCCCTGCTTTTTCGCTTTCGTTTCTCACGACGACGCGCCGGTTAAGCTCCCGTCGGGACCAAACTCCTCCAAATCCGACGACGATGACTCATTTAGAGATATTCTCTCTTTGTAAGCACAGTCTCGATTCGAGTGCTCGGACTCTGCACGAAGTCCGAGAGCACTCGCAGAGAACGTACGAAGGACCAGGCGTTTCTTGTGTCGTTGAATCGACGCGAGGCTCTTCCTGTGTCGCCGAACGCAAGACACGTTGCTAACATTCACGACAAAACGAACGGCATAACTGCGATCCATTCAAACGAGTTGGAGCGTGAATCTTGTGAGGTGGAGTCAAGGACGATTCCACGAGGGGAGTATTCTTATTTAAAAATCCGTTCCCGTTCGAGACAAGGACTGAGGCTTAGTAGGTCCTGAACGTAGAAACTCTACACGCCAGATATGCTCAAATCGGAGACTTAACATTGTGAAAAGCGAATTTTAAGTTCTATCGAATTTCCCGACTCCGATCAGTTCTTATCACGGTCGTAAAACATAGCGGTACTTCGATCCAACCGAGGAGCTCTTGAATCTCTGCCGACGGCGTTCCGAGGTATCAAGAACATGTATAATGCTATTTTTTTTTCTTTTATGATGAAAATTTATGGGAGGAAGGGACAGGAGGTCGAAGTGTCGATCCGAGATACCAGTACCCGAATTAGACTTTGTAATTCAGCACAGAACAGACAGAAACGTGTTGAGAACGAGATACAGACAAAGAGACATTCATTAAATATAAGAAATCTCAATCTGTAACAACCAAACAAGTCTCTTTGTCTTTATCTCTCATAATCATCCCATCCCTAAAAATTGTATCCGTTTTTACGTTAATCACATTTAATTTTACGTGACTCCACGCTTAATAAGAACCTCTATAAAAATGGTTCTTACTTTCGAGATCAAGTATAAATCATACTTCGAATTTAATAAGTAGCTTTCGTATACCCAACGTGTTAAATAAAATGAGAAAGGTGACCGCGTAAAAAGAAACTTGTTCCGTGGTCGAAGCTAACAAAAGCGTCGATAAAATCGTCGAAGCAACAGTAGCAAAACTGTTTCGTGCGCATGATCTGATTATGCGACACGTAGCGCAGCTAGAGCAGAAGGTAATCGATCGCCATCGTCCGTGCGATTATCAGTTTCTCCGTCGCTGAGCATCAGAATTAAACACTCATTCTCTTGCGTGGCGAAACGATCGTGCTAACATTATGAAAATAAAAGAGAACCGCCATAAACTGAATCTGGCGAATGCGTAACTTTTACGTTTCACGTTTAGAGTTGAAGTTTCATTTATGAAATGGCCATTTTTATCTTTCTTTTATTATCAGCAATTTAACTGGAGTTGGCACGAATGCGTAAGGCTGAAGGTCGACGTCGCGATGATAAAGATTTACGTTGTTCGGTGATTCAATATATCTATGATTTATGCTGATTGCACTTCGATGCAATGCGTAGAGTATGCGACCGGAAGGAGAGTATCTAGGAGTACGCAGAGTAAATCGACGACCACCGTGTCCACGCAGAGCATGCAACGAAAATGCACGCGAATTAGAAGGCGATGACTCCCAGCTCTCAAGGACCTTGTCACAGAAATGCACTTCACAGCGGAGAAGAATCGGGAGAGAGACGCAGCAGATACATCCCACTCAGATTATTTTCGCTCCTTCTCTTGCGCTTTTGTTACTCAACGAAATGATTAAATAAAGTCTGCGATATATGCCGAGCAACCATTTTTTTCCGAACGAATTAAGATTGTAATTCGTATTGCCGACGTGCTGTTCAAAATTTAATTCTGTACTGATAAACTTGAAGCAATCGCGTCATAGACGTTTAATCGAACGAATTCAACTTGAAATTTGCAAAATGCGCAGACGCTTCGCTTGTGCAAACCTCTGCGGTTCTGAATAAACTTACCTTCTTTCATTGCATGACAAATGAATATAATAGATACGTATCGCATTGCACGTGCATAAGGGTGTAACGAAACGAAGGTTTTTTTAGAATTCAATTATAATGTCACCGGCGACGAACTTATATTCATCGTTCAGTTTATCATTACCGTGACGTACTAGTTTATGAGCTTCTAACACAGTACAAGCCTGTTTTCACGGCTTTCCAAGAATCTTACTTTTTTTAAATCGACGATATATTACAAGACTTAATAAGCTTTAAAATTTTATTAAGTTCATAGTATGAGGATGCGCGTAATAACTGATGTGCTTAATAAAATGAAGAACATGTTAAAGGCAAGTCATGCAAGTAGACAGAATGTTCTCCATTCCTGTATAGAAAATGTTTGCTCATGTTCTCTTTATTATTCCCACTTCTTAACTAACTACTTACCATTTGCCATGAAATAGCAGAAATATGTATATAATGAAAAGAAAAGAAAAGAAAAGAATGTATCGGGCAAAAGATAAACACGAAACGGTGCTTTAGCTCTCAACGGGCATCTCGGAACGTTCCAAGATAACCAGGAACTAAACGAGCCTGTAGTAAAATCACAACACTTCCCATCCGCTGTATTATGAGCTAGATTTTATTACGTTACTTATGATCATTACCTTCGGCTTTAGACACTTGAGAAATCTCTTCCTTCTTCACCCTCAGTTAAAATGTACGATGAAAGATAAGAAGCTGATGAGAACAAAGATGACCAAGCAGCAAACAGTCCATCAGCGAAGGATAATAAAATGGAGAACTGGAAAAGGAGTCAACTCCACCGTGTCATTGTACTAAAGTCCACTCGGATGATGCCGATACCTGAGACTCTTGACACCTAACACACACTCAGTTGCCTAATTGATCCTGCAACACACACCATTTTTTCCATACTGTACCTACGAACCTCTTACAACAAAATGGAAACTGTAACTATAAAGTAATTATTAACCATCGACTTGATTCGATTGGCTACACGAAAGAATTGACCACGTTTTGTGTGTTGCACCTGATCTTAGTTTACTTTTACATGAACGGCACGAGATACGAATTTTCGTTTCGCGTTACATAATTTTCTCGATCACGTGACGCGGTGCGATTCATATGCTTCCGAAGGTATTGATCGATCGCGGAAAAAATTTCAGTCCGAATATAAAATCGGATAATAAATTCTCGATGCGTGTACCGACGAGCCTGCGAAGGTCAATGATACTACGAGTCTCACGAAATCGTGTACAAAGAAATAAATACTTCGGACACCTGCGGCTATTTTTCGAGGCACGAGACGTTTGTGACAAAACGAGTTTAACAGGAGGAAAAACGTGCACGAATCGTTTCGAGCACGACATAATGCTAACTGCGTTTATAAGAATGAAGCTCGTAAAAGCGAGTGGAAGAACGTTTTACGTAGCGCCCATCGCCATTTTCGCACGAATACAAAGTTGTTGATTGGAATAGTAGTTTGAGAAGCACACCAGAATAATTCACTCACCGAACTTACTATGCAAAAGCGGTGGCTCTCATAACGAGAATTGTTGATTACGGACTCCGTAAACAAATTTAAACGTGACGAGAAAGAAATGGCCGGACGCTTCCTGCTGTTGAGTGACGAATCCCGTAATGGCGGAATGTTCGTCTTCGTTCCATTCCGTGCGCTTGATCGTGGAGACCCCAAAGAGCCTTTTGTTATTCACTGTTGCCAACGTCATACAAACGAAGAAAACAAATTTATTTCTCATATCTTCAATCTTTCATGACCACATTATTCCTTATAATTATGATGAAAATCAAGTAAAATATTATTACCAAGAGAAGTTTCCGATAACAAAAAATTGTTGCCAGAAAATATAAGCTTGTGAAGGGAGCGTTGTATGTGCGAGAGGCAAGCATTTGGCAACAGTGTTCTGGCTAAAACAGTTTCTTCGGGATATTCGAGAACGAGAAGGAGTGCTCGTATTCGATTGCGCGGGCAGACGTTGCAANCGTTGTATGTGCGAGGCAAGCATTTGGCAACAGTGTTCTGGCTAAAACAGTTTCTTCGGGATATTCGAGAAGGAGTGCTCGTGTTCGATTGCGCGGGCAGACGTTGCAGACGTTGGTCGCGTTCAGCTAGCGGTGCGCGATATACGTAGGTGAAAAAATGGCGATGGCAACAACTCAAATAAAGAGGGAAGGAAGTGGGTGGCCGAGAAGAGCGAGTAACAGTTCGTTCGAGGGGAAAGTGGTGGCGAACCAGTCTGTAACTATCAACAGGACAGTTAATTTGTAAGTGACGATCAATACGAGTCTTAAATTACATTATTTTTTAGAGTTAATGTTTTGACTGCCTCTCCTGTAGAACAACTATGGCCGGTTAAGAGACGCTAGCAATTATAAATTATGTTCCTAACACCTTTAAACATGCATCTTACATGGTACGACCATGAGACGGCTGTTCATCCTTTCGTTAAGTGACCGCGGAGATTTTAAGCAATAACCTTGTATGCGAGTTTTTTCATCGATCGTTTGACAATCCTATAATTTATCTTTTCACTCTGTCGGCCGCGGCCAACTATGATCGTTCCTGTGCGCCTTGCAATTCTCTTAGCGGTGGAACATTTTTCTCATGGAGTGAAAAGTGCGATTATTTGCTTAAAATTTCTGGATACTTTAGAAGTACAGATCATTTATTTTGTGGTTGAACCGCGCAAAATACGAGTCTTTAATTAATAGAAAAAAATAGAAAGAGAGAGAGAACAAGTTTCATTTTCATTTGTAAAATTACAAAGAGCTGTAGCCACCAATATACAGTATAACACTGGCCTCTTTTATACATTGACTGTATGTTTGCGCGATAAAAACATGTTTTGTTATATTTTTAACAGTCACAACATGACTGTTGGTTTGTAATGCGTATATATATTAAAATAGTTGTATCATTCCTCTACATTGTTTCTATTTATATATCTCAGATTATTTTGATGTTTTGTACAGAAGGAAGATATGTAAAAAAAAGAAAAATGGAGTCTGACATGTTGTACTCTAAGATTTAGAAGCTGTCGTAGGTAAAAGATCACAAATGTTTGTATTTTTTTTAATCGGTAAATTGGCCTCGTGTTTTATGTAAAATAAGTATTACAATAGAACATATTTTTGTATTCACATCATCACGAGTGTATCTGTCTCAGCTAGTTCATAACTACGTCTAAATAGGTTGTTAAATTTAAGAGATTCCCATGTGCATAGACATCGTGAATGCTTCAAATAGTTTTTATTATGAGATGATAAACTTCATAGAAATTTAGCACATTGCACTCTGAGATTTGTACCTCTCACAAAATGCGTTACAAACGACGTTCCATAAACGAGACAGGGTTCTGAAGAATGTAACATGCTCATGCTCACCTCCAAACAGATCATAAAATATCACTTGATATTTATAAGTGAACAACATGACCAATGTTATCGATTGTGTAACAATAAGCACATCTCAATGAATTATTCAGATCTTGATCAGTCAATGATTGTGTAGTACTTAAAAATATCAAACGCTCACAATTCATAAATCATATTGTATACGTGATGATAGGATGAGTCACGCAAATTTAGATACTGATATTAAGTGGTACAATTACATTTGACAAAGACTTATAACTAATGTGAAATGTAACGTTATAAGTGACAGTTCTCTGTATATATTCATTATAGTCGACAATTCTGTACTTTATAATAATTAACAATAAGGAATCACGGGAGGCGTGATTTTCATAGATAAACTTAGTATACAGATAGAGGTTTAATTTGTTACGTTGTACCCTGGACAACACTGTACTTGTATATGAGCTTTGTAAACTATACAAGTGTAAATTTGATCGATTGCCATCTGTTCATAATTTTATATATACATATATATATTTTTTGTTCACTGTATATACATCTTTGGATATTAAAAATGTCGAATCTAATTATTTTTCTATTGAAAATCTGTGTATGTCATTCCTCTTGCTTGCATGAGAAAATTATATTTTCGTTCCGTATAAAGACCGTGGAAGGTTTAACAGGAACAACATCACATGCTCAAAACTATCACAGTGCATTGTGAGTACCTGTATAATCTTAACGATTGTATCTATTGTAATATTACTTGTGAAAATGATGTTTGAAGAAACTGGATTTAGTTACTGAAGGATTGCATAAAAAGTAAGAACCTAACAAAGAAATACAACTCATTTATCATAGATATCCTTTGACAAACTATACATTCGGAACAAAAGAGCCACTATTCGAGAAAGATCCGTCTGTACCTGCAAGGTTTCAGCGTATGCGAGACGAATTTGATAAAATTGGAATGCGTCGCAGCGTCGAAGGGGTTTTGTTGGTGCACGAACACGGACTACCGCACGTTCTACTTCTTCAACTGGGAACTACATTCTTCAAATTGTAAGCACCACCAGCTTATGATTATAATTAACCATTGAACAAAAAACTTGTGGACGAAGCAGGCTTTTAAATTTGCCTTTTCATTTTTGGCTTGCAGGCCTGGTGGAGAACTAAATACAGGAGAAGACGAGGTAGAGGGCCTAAAACGGCTCCTTACAGAGGTAACAGTTAGCACGACGCCTTATGCTACCTTACGAGGTAGCTAGGAGTGGCACTTTGATATGTTAGATTGTAACATTGTCTAAGAATCGATTGTATCAATCCTTCAGACATTTGTAGAACTTATGTAACCGGGCCTGTAGCTCAAAATAGGGAACTCTGTCGATTTTTTAATTACAGTAGGATTTGGAATTTTTTTAGTGCGCTGCATGCCCGGACATTTCAATGTTCATAGTAATACAATTATAACTTGTTACATTATGCATATCATGGTTAGCTAAGAACATTGTTCTTGTGTCGCTCGTTGTATACACGAAATATGTTATGAATCGAACGTAAAAGAGGCAAGACGTGAAGATTGTAACATTATGAGAAGAACACTGTATTATGTATTGTCAATCATTTTTTGTTACGATCCGTTGCAAAGATGGAAAATTTGTATCGAATAACAGTTTAGATCGAGAACTTTTCACCAGATATCAATTAGAACCAGCAGGACCGCGGTATTTAAAATGAGAGATAGGCACTTGTCAGATTTTATATTTACGCATTTGTCAAGTTTCTGATTAAAACGATAAATGTATTATGTACAACAGCTCTTTCATTTAATTAGGTATCTGTAAGTAAAGGAAACTGAAAGTATTCCGATAAATACTTTTGGCCTGTTACGTAGAAGTTAAAGAAACAGGAACATGTTAGGGAATCGTTGATCAAGATGATCGTTGACCAAGCTAATAAGATTTGTACAGCCCTATACGATATGTGATCAAAATTGTGTAACCATGTTCTTAGTGGACTGAACGAAGAAGATTGTATTTTAATGTATATGAAAGTGTAACAGGGGTGTGACGACCTGTAGGGTAATAATTGAAATAACTTTTAGACTTTTGGGCGCCAGGAGGGAGTTAAACAGGAATGGGTAATAGAGGACACAATTGGGAACTGGTGGAGACCCAACTTTGAACCACCCCAATATCCATATGTACCTCCGCACATCACCAAACCGAAAGAACACAAAAGATTGTTTCTCGTCCAGCTGCAAGAGAAAGGTAATTGTTCTCATTCAAAATGTGTTACCGCGTTCGAACTACTAATGAGACTGAAACGAAACTGAAAAGTATTTTTTTACTTTTCAGCCCTGTTCGCAGTACCTAAGAATTACAAATTGGTAGCTGCTCCCCTGTTCGAGTTGTATGACAATTCGCAAGGATACGGTCCCATAATTTCGTCTCTACCACAGTCGCTTTGCAGGTAATTTTAGATATGATAAGTAGAGATGCACGAGAACCCAGTGACCGGGACGGTTCCCAAAATTCTCAAGATTCTGTTTTTGATCCAGCCTGATGTTTTCGGGTTCTCGCACATCTCTAACAAATTGTGATTCATATTTGAACGCTGTTATAAATTATTTTCTTTTCTATTGTGTTACAGATTTAATTTTATCTATATGTGAAAGAAGGGGCAAATGAGAAAGAGGGACAAATTTTATTTAAGTTAACAGGAGTTACTATAAATACAATGTATGTATGAGATGACGAGTGAACTTGGAAAAAAAGACTTGTGTTCTATGTATAATACGAAGTGCACTGAAAAGATTAAATCATTTTTTTAAGTAGTACTTACACAATTCATTAGCACTCTTTTTAATCTCAACTCCTTACGCCATAAGGTTCACCGAAGCAGTAGCGATTATTATATCTATACATTTACTTGTAAGATGTACATATATATATTATGAACTCTAGTTTTACGTTAAAAATTCCCTCGTGAAGTTTAACATATACACGCTTACATAATTTTGTGATAAATATAATTTTGTAAAATCGCAATAAAATATTAAATATTTCGATCGTATGAAAATTAAAATCACGATTTGTACAACGAACCGCCTGTGTTAATTACCATAACATTTTTAGAAGAAACAACAAGAGTGATTTATCATTCGTTATCACGCGACGAAGTGAGAGGACTTGTTATACCGAACAGCCATTTTACAGTTTCGAAGATGGCGTGAACACATGTCATTGACATTTCGATACGTCATAGAATTTGCTTGAAATGCGAAGAGCTTGCGTTTAATATAACAGAAAGCTGTACATATTTACATACAAAATGCCGCAGGAAGAGAGTATTATGACGAAGGTATACGAAAAGGGGAGATCTCTAGAATCCCAAATCGAATGCGACGAATTATCGTATCTTAACCTGAACGATTCACACTTTTCAAACGCGCCTGTTCACGTATCAGATACAAGAGATGGAGAACACTCTGAACGAGTCGATGTACAAACTGGACGTGCTGAAGAAAAGGATACAGAGGAAATTGCTCACGACCGAGAGTCGCGAGGAACTGGAAGCGAAGCTGGAAGAGTACAAGGAGATACTTGTAAAGACCGAGGAGAAATTAAAGAAATTAAGGAAACAGAATACGAAGTCATTCATGGTAGCAGGATGCCTGATCCTTGCTATGTGGATTGTATGCTTCCTGCTCTATGGGTTGTATTCTATATTTTTTGAAACGTAACGTAACGAGACATTCCTGACGTATGTATTTTAAATGATCAGTGCAACAGCGGTTGTTACTCAATATGTATATTATCATGAAGTTGTTTTTCAACATATATTTTTATAACAAATAATCTCACTTTCAATGGAACGTTTATGATAAATGTTCCTTATAAATCATTACATACAATAATGGACCAGTGACATATTCATAAAGACTGACATGATAATATATATGTATAATGCAAATAAACTTACTTTTACAATGAAATATGATTGTTACAAAAGTTTTAAGGAACAAAAATAGATCTATTTATGTTAGTTCTATTGTTAGAGCATAGACTACTACAGCATGCTGTGCTGCCTCTAGTAGTTTATATTCTACGGCTCCATTTGATGAACGTTTTGACGTTTGATAAGTGTTGCTCTGCAACTCATCAATATATATATACATTTATAAATGGTAAAAAGATGAATGAAGGTTTGGTAAATTAAGCTTCATCGAAATCATACTCCGTTTTTCTTGCCCAACGACTTGTTATATATTTAACATGCATTTTGGTGCTCAAAAAAGTTGGACGTACAGCAGGATTTTTTTCCATTAAAGATTTCCATTCCATCTAAAGTTAAAAAGTAATATTAATATTTCGATCTCTGAATTACAGTGAAACAGTAATTATAAACGTACCAGTCTCTTGAGTTTACGGTGAGGTAGAGAAAATTCATCTCCTCGTAGAACTTCGAGTACTTCTGATCTCTCCCACCACGGCCAAATCATAAGGTCTACTATACCAGGGAAATCGCCGTGATAAAACGCCGTTCCCCGTGACAAGAGTAATCTGTTAAAATATTCCAATCCCATTACTGCATGTTCGAAAACGTGGCGATCCAGAGATGTGTTAGTGGAGTACAACTTATACTTACGTGAATAAAAGAAATTTATTTTAATTATCTAAATAATTTCCAGTAGTATCTTACCGGAAGCTAAATGTTTGGTGTTCATTTCGGCGTTCTTTCGAATCGAGGGTTTGAGGAAATTCTATTTATGCCTTTTTCCTCAATTTATTGTAAACGATTTTCTTACTGGAAATTTCTAAAAGTTTCTTATTAATCTGCGATAATAGCAAAGTATTATGCTTTCATTTTAAGCGTCGCGCGCATCACGTGACTCAGCCTCGGTCACGAAAGCGTACAGTGCAAATCTGGAATTCACTCTCTATTTAAATATGTTTCATAAATCATTTCGACCGTAATGATTAACCGATGGTCATTGATCATTTTCGAATGTTTTTCAGCGCGGTGAAAAGGTTTTCTCTATGGGAATTTAAAATTCGAAGTCAGACGAAGAGGTTCCAGCATTTGTTGTCTCAATGTTGCTCATACTGTAGAAAAATGGAAGTGTTTGTTTCAAAGCGAGACGATTTATCGAACGTGTAAATAGATCGCGATTTTTCATGGAAAATTAAACGTTCGTAACGTCAATCAGATAAGATCAGATTTTATGGAAACATTACTTTTATCGTTTAAGCATCGAAATAAGCATTCAGCTTTTGATGTGCACAACTTTAAGTCGATAGTTGGCGATAGTAAACATTCCTTATCTGCTGCAAATGCAATTCTTTCTATAAATGAGAATCCGTGGACCAGTCATAACCCTTTAGTTTGCGCGAGAGTAAATGAAGTGTACATCGGTCGTATAATTAGAAATAGAATGAGTTTATAGATAAAATTTAGATCAAGTGAGACGACGAGCTGCTCCATTATGCGCGGGAAGCGAGATTCATCGTGGGACATGCGGAACGCCACTAATTGTAAGTGGTAATTACTTGCAAACTTATTATTTCAATTGATTTATATGTAGAGCGTGATTCGAATTTCTTAACTTTCTTCAATTCAACAAAAAGAAATTATATGCGATCTCGAGTTCAACTCCGAGTTGAAACTGCAATTGCATCGAAATATTTTTCGAGGTAAAACGTGTAAAGCGAAACATCGGCGATGTGTACCGCGACATTTTCCACCGCTCTCCCTTATCCGTGACACAAAATCAAAGACCTAACCGCGTTTCAATCACCCCGTCGCTACCCTTTGAGCAAGCGTTCCGCCTTAAAGAAGAGAAAGCCGAAGAAAAGGGTTGAAGAGTCGATTGGCTCTTAGCCCCTGCCTCTACCGAGGCCCGAGGTCTGCGAGTATAATAACCGTGCACAGAGGAAGCGGTGCTGCTTAGGTGAAAGAGGTGCCGTGAAGGACACGCGTAGGTGGAGCGCGTAGAGGAGCCGTGACAGAGGGTGGTTTCGGCGGCACGGAGAAACATCGGAAGGGGCGAGGGAGACCGAGGAACCCGAGGATGAGAAAGAGGACGCGAAGAGGAACGGCGCGGGCGCTGATTGGTAGCAGAATCGATTAGCCGAGCAGCTAAACCTCCGGCACCCGCGGCAGCTTCGGCGACGCCACGAATTTCCCGAATGGAGGTTTCCCGTTGGGGCGGGCCCGAATCCAGGGAATACCCCGACCGTTCTCCATGGCAACCCGACCAATTCGCCAACCGCCGACAACCAAGGCTGACCTACCCTGTATTGCTTACGATTTTCAGCCTTCCTTTTTCCCCTGTCCTTCATCCACCCCCCTATGGAGGCGCTCTCAATCCGGTCCTCGTTCCACCGCGCTGTCCTTTGTGTCTGCTCCTTCGCTCCTTTCTTTTTCAATTTCGTTTACTACTAGGAAGAAGAAAGGTATATTTGCGAAGCTTTCTCTCTGCTTTTCGTCGCGCGGAGAGGCCTGTACACGTACACAGAAGAGAGAGAGTGAGAGAGAGAGAGAGAGATAGAGAGTCACATTGATTTTGCCGACGACTGATACAACCCCGTCGGCACGTTTAATTAGAACATGGCGACTTTAATACAAGCGCACGACAACAAGAACAACAACAGCGCCCCTTCTCTCAACCCCCTGTGCTCTTCGTTCGTCTCGACTCTATCGCCTATTTTCTTATCCCGCTTCACCCGTTTCCTCGCACTCGATGTTTTCTCCTCCCGGAATCTCCTCTCGTCCTCGAAGGGGTCGCTTATCTACCTAGCCTAACGCGGTCTATGCTAGTTGCCAAACACCCCTCGGCCACCCTCCTCTCTCATCCATCATTGTCGTCATCGTCATCGTTATTATCATCGTCATCATCCCGTGTTCCAGTTCGTGTGAATCACGCCCACTACTCGGCCCCGATCATTCACGCCGCTCACTCGTACGCGATTTTCGTTTCCTTCCCTCAATCTCACCGTCGTCTCTCACATATACACGCAGCGTATACATACACAGGAGGAGACGCACGCACGCACGGACACGCACCCATCCATCCACCCACGCAGCCACCCACCCACCGAGATGCACGTCCTCGCTCGCGCTAACGCTATGTTTCTCTACACGCCTAACGCTACACATGAAAACACCCTATCTACATTAGATCCCGTCGACGTCCCACGGAGCCAGCTTCTTTATATTTTTTGTTCTTTTTCTCTTTTTCTAAGAAAAAATGAAGAAATGCTCGGACGGGGTCGTTTTCCCGTCGCGGAGAACGATCGACACCGAGGAGCGTCCGACAGGTTTGTTACCACTAGTTAGAGTAATTCTAGAGATGGTTAAGGCCCGCTCCTGTCCACCGTTCGCGCCTCCGTTCGGTTCAGGATCGGAACACCTCCTCGTCCCTCACGCTGTTTTATTTTACAGGTCGCTTTTCTTTGTTTCAACGAATCGAACGTGACCGGATTCGATGTCCGACGGTCGGAATAGTCTCGACGCGCGTTCAGCGTCTACACCGAACGAGAACGTCAGCGACGGGCACGAGCGGACCTGCACTTACGAATGGTATGATACAGTATACGACTTAAGGAGCTACTCGCTTCTTTCGACAGAGGTACACCTTTTTTCACACTGGGGTAAGTCACCGTGAAACGTTCCCTCCTCTCCTCCCAAACGTTCAAGAATCCGATCTCACACGTCTGGAGACTTACCCCGTTCTCGTTTTGTTCACGCATAGACAGAGCGACCGCGTCCCTCGACCGATCCGGCGGGAATCGACGCGGCTCGGGATTTCGTACGTTCGGTTTGATATGGCTCGACGTTGTACTTTATCAATCTCGGTAATTGCGACCAGAGCTTCCGTTCAATTGATGGATGCGTTGCGTTCACCCGGGATTTGTCGCTCGTTTGTCCGTCTCCTCGTCCGAGATTTTGTAACAGAGTAACTGGAGATCCCGTTCGCCCGATCGACGAGACTTCCATTTGGTATTTAATCAAATCTGCAGGTGTCTAATAATTACGATGACCGGTCATTTTCGACGGTGATTTAGGTAGTACGAATTTATTCCAAAAGCTGAAAAGGATTTATTTCCGAGCGAGGCTCCACGGTTGTTGAAATTTCGTTGGCGTCACAGCTGAGGCGAGCGTTATTTTTCGTTGTGAAACCGTGACAGCGAGAAGGGTAAACGTGCACGTGCAGTTTTGGTCGCTGAATGAACGCGAGGTCCCTTGAAGCCGCGCCAACAACGCGAGCGGCGTGACTCGCGGCGATTTTTCCGCGTCGTGACACGCGGTGCCTCTATCTATACCCACGTTACGTAACAAATAAGTTAAAAGAGTTTATAATACACGCATTGCTCTTGGCCCGAATCGAACATGTACACGCGTCTGTAAAATTCATCCCGATGTTCAACCCTTAACCGCCGTCCCGCGACTCTCCTCATCGCTCTGCGATTAATATTCAGGTGTTGTACCGAGAACGGAATACTTAATCGTGAATTCTTCAGGTTCGATTAAAATTAGGTAGAGATACGTTGATAAATCGCGGTGATCGAGGCACAGCAGTTAACCATTGAGCAATTTTATGAACGTTAGCATGTTTGCACGGTTAAAATGCGCATGTTCGATTCCATCCAGTCGGAAACGGCGACGTTTCTTATCGGACGCCGGTTTTGTTACTTCCCGTACAAGGCGACGTCCTTCCAGACAGGATAATTCTCGACACGCGGTTCGACTTTGATATCAACTAAACTTATTTCATCAGATGTATCGATTAGTATATGTATAAAACAATTTTGATGTTCCGAGAGGCTATAGAAATTGAAATAAACGAAGAGGCTCGTCGAGATAACGCGACCGACGAGAAGAATCGTCTCGAACGTACCCTGTACTTACGTAATCCATTATATTGTATGTACAACGTTCTTACAATAATTCGTACCGTCGGCCGTGAACGATTTTGTAAGTGGTCACATTTCATCGTTTTACGTTTGTTATTCTCTGCCGGGAAACACATACGAATGAAAGGAAAAGCGTACTGAAGAGAATGAAGAGAGAAGAGAATGAAATGAAAAGATTACAAATAAGTAATAAGCACCACGAGAAATGGACTGATTCATATTCTTTGATCTCGATAAAAAAATCGATGGACAGTAATAAACTTGAGCAGAAAGAATCGATCACAAACGAGACGAAATAACAAGAGAATAGAGTACGTCAAGAAAAACTATAAAAACGATGAAGTTAACGAGCACCAATAATAAAGCGATTCACATTTTTATTTTAATAAATTAATCGAAGGAGAAAGAGAATTGTATCAAGACTAGACAGAAGAAATTATTACAAAAGAAAACACCAAGGAACAAAACAGACTGTCGTACGAGTAGATAAAATTAATAAGCACCATGATTGAAATTCAGTGATGTCGAAAACGGAAGTGAAACGCAGAATTGTACAGAGAACGAGCACAAACGAGAATTCCGAGTCCGAGACTCACGGGCCGACGGCCGACGAGGACCGCGGTGGCGACGGTCTTTAATTCCCTCGAGTAGAAACATTTTCTTTTCACTTGTTTAACGTGGCGTACCCAGGGCGCCCCAGTGCTCGGCGGTGGGTCATGCGTAGTGCGGATAGGTGCCCAAATGAGGCGGCACATGGCCGGAGGCCGTGTGGTGTCCCGCGTACAGGTTGGCACCGGGACTCGTGGACCAGTAGCTGGACGCCGATTGAAAGAGGCCGCCGGGAACGGAGACCGAGACCGAGGCCGCCGGCGGCGGCATCAGGTTCAGCTTCGCGTGCCCGTAACCGGACATGAACAGCTCGCTCTGGTACTTGTACGCGGCCGGATCCGCGGCCGCCGGCTGCGTCGCCGCCGCCAGGCCCTGGAAGTCGAATTTGTACGCGTACCTCTTCCCGTGGACCTTCGTCATGATGTTCTTGTCGTAGTAGTACCTGAAACAGAGCGACGGTGGCACGATGCAGACGGACCGTAGGTTCTTTAAAATCGATTCGATCTTTTTAGGAACGCGTCGAATCCGCGGCCCGGCGATCAATAATTGCTCGCCGTAACCGAGATCCGAGAAACATGTTATTATTTCCTGACCCGGAGGATTTGCCAGCAGAAATTGTCATCGGAAGATACGAGCAAAAACACGTAGATAAAGAACGAAGCCCGAACTTCAGCTACGACCAAAGTTCCTTCTATAATACCTTGATTTTGTCGTAAACCAGCGATACGCGGAGTCGGAGCCGTAAAAATCCGCGCAGACTTATTTAATAAATTCTATTTGCCAGTCGATAACGATTTTGCTTCCGCGGCGACGGAAACGGTTTTTTTTTGTTTTTTGCCGAGTTACGGTCGCGCGCTCCGAAACTTGTCACGAGGGGGTGGCAATGGTAGAAGGAACGAGAGGAACAGAGGGAGAGAGAGAGAGAGTACGGTCTCGCGTAATATAATCAGTCGATCTGATCGAAAAATAATAGCCGCGTCTGCCGTCGGTCTGACTGTCGGTGATTGAAATTTCTCTCCCCTAGCCTCCGTCGTCCCCGCGACGCCGCCGTCCTCTCGTTCGACGAATTTACTTTCTCTTCGTCTACCAGTCATAATATCGACGTTCGTGCCATTTTTTACTTTTGTCCGATACATTGTACTTCCAGCGTTAAATACTTCGTACGCGACGGCGTACTTAAGTGCTTCGCGAATAGACCGCGAATTTATTTACGAGAATTGAATCTGTATAGAAATCGAATGAATGCCGTGTTCGACTTTTTAATGGTAGAAATGGACGCGCGTTTAACGAGGATTTACAGGGGCCGGCGAATGCGTCACTTACCTCAAGGCCCTTGACAATTTGTCATAATTCATGTTAGGCTTGGACTTCCTCTCGCCCCAACGTCTCGCCACCTCGTCGGGGTCAGTCAACTTGAATTCGCCGTTGGTTCCTTCCCACGTGATGCACGCTGCGTTGCTCGAGTCCGACAGTAGCTCGAGTAAAAATTGCCAGAGCTGAATCTGGCCGGAACCGGAACTCGCGAGCCGACTGCTCGTCGCTCCGAACATTTGATAGGGGTCTGGAACATTTACAAAATTCGAGCCTCGCTCTTATCTCGGCTCGGACCTTCGGTATCGTCGCTTTTATGAAAATAATCTGAACCGTGCAATTCTGGTCACACGCAGAATAATTATTACAAAAATTATTGTCGCTTTTTTGCAATGAGAGATTCATCAATCATATTCTGCATGTAACGACTGGACTGCGGATTTTAATGCAATTATAGTTTGTATATAATATCTTATATTACAAAAATTATGAAAATGCAGAGTAATTACATTTCTAAAAATATTCCGCATGAAAATCCGCAGCCCGGCAGTAACTAACGGTTGCAATCGTGGAATTTTGGAAACGGGAAAATATTTCTGCACTCAAGTCGGGCCGCGGATTTCTTCTTTTTGTTTCACGGTATTTCTCCCCGAACATATACCTATCCATTACACGGTTGTTTCCCAGTGCTCCCTGTATCGCCCTTTAAAAGCCTTACAATGCGTCATCACCGTCGTTCGCTACTGCTCAAACCTGGAGTGCCCTACAGCCCGTACAAAAGGATATAATCGCAACCCTACAATAGAATAGAGTTCGTTTGGATCATAATAATTTCAATTGAAGGAACGAACGACGGAGTGGTTCAGAGGGCGTACTACGAATGTCTTCTGAGAGACCGAACACTGTTAAACTGAGCATCGTGAACGACCCAGCCGTCCGCTTAAATTTAAATCATCGAATCACGGCGAACAGTTTTTAACTTTCCTCCGTCACGTTCTACCATTGTGCAATTACAATCAATAAACGCAGCGGTGAACGAGCGTGATTACCGACGAAATTTTTAGCGAATAACAAATCTGTGGAAGATTTTGTAAATAATACGTAAAGATTGATCAAACGCGAAGCGATAACAGCACGTTCCCGTTTTTAGGTACGATCGAATTGATATCTTTTCTTCTCGAAGCAGGCTTTTTTTTAATCGATTTTCCTCGATCGTTTTCTAATTGCCCTAGAATTGTTCCGACCCTAGAAGGAATCGGGACAAGCGAGGAATCAAAGAAACATCGAGCACGTCGCTCGGCTCCCATAAAAATACATTTCCCCGATTATTATAGGGAGGGAGAGAGAGTGCAGACGTACGCTATGGGGTCGGGCCGTGAATCGCCGGACCTCAAAGGTCGTTTCGCCCGATGAATCCCCTGAAATGCGTGGCGGAGCGATCGCCTTTCGATCGAAACGGTAATTCACTTACAAGTTAATAATGGGAAGGGGCGCGGTACACCCATTTATCTGGCGAACGGGTAGCGGAGGGGGACGGTAGCCACCGGAAACGCCGACAGAAATACTGAATCGCGACCGTTCCTTCCAGGATCACTCCGTTTTACGAGTCCCGTTCGTCCAATGGAGCAAAGAATCGGATACCATTGACCCCGTTCGATTTTTGATTCACCGCATACGAATCCGCCGTCGTTTGTCTGTTCCCTAACGAAAAGTCCCACCAGGATTTGCATCGCATTCTGTATTCACCTCCGCGACTCATGCAAATGCGTCCGGCCACGGGAAAATTCCGACCGCCAACGAGAATGGTATTCCGATCTTCGTCATTAGGCGACAGATTCGTCGTGTCAATTTAGAAAATGAAATTTAGACACCGATTCACTTCGCCTTTTTAAATATATATAATAGTATCCATTGTACTCTTCGTGCTTTTATAAAATCTGCAGCTTAATTATATGACGACGTCTATATTATTCATTACGAACGTGTAAATTTCCAGTAATTAGCTCTAGTTCGATTAGGTTCATTGTCAGAGGTCATCGTTCACTTCTTAACAGCGAGGGCTGCATAGGGAGCACTTATTTAAAGCTATTGATCAGTCCGAGTGATTCTTGGGCGTGGCGTTGAAAAGTCGGGCCAGAAACCGGGGGGGGATTTGCGTGATTAGTGACGAACGTAATAATCGCGAAGGTCATTCCGTGCAATTACTCCGGGAAAAATCACCGCCGATTTAGTCACGCGTGAACGAACGCTCACGCCTTTCTAACTACGTGTACGCGTCGACTCCTTTGTTTCGTTTCGAACGAGCAGTTCTTCGCAGTAGAGACGTAAAGGTGTAGCTTTAACTTCTCAAAAATATCTACCTACTACATACCAGGCTGCCTGAGATGGGTGTGCGTGTCCAGTGCCGACTTCGACAAGCTGCTTCCGTATCCTGGAACAAAACAGAGTTCACGCATTGAGAATTAGATTAATTAATTGCGTTCTTTTGTTGCAGACAAATTTTTTTAGACACTGGTTACGAATGTGATACACAGCGATCGGGCGTGGTAACGAAGTTTATCAGACTGCGAGCCGGTTTCCGATATACTTGCACGAAATACGATGTTTGTCGAGCGGCATTGCGACAAACGTTTCTGCCGAGGAAATCTTTGAGACGGAAAGGGTGCAGGGGTCGAAAAATCGTCGGTTCGTCGAAGATGAAAAAAGTACAAGCTCGGTCGAGCGTTCGAATCCGTTAGAGAGGATTTCCGTGTAGGCAAACACGGGGCTGAGTGGTCCGTATACGTATCTCTCCCCGCTTTCACGTTCCATCGACGGCTCCGTAGCTTTCTCCTACGCCTTATCAGCAGCGCCTCTCTCCTCCTCCGCCACCGGCGTCTCGTACATGTGTCCGTACGTGTGAGCCGGGACGGAGGAACGGGGAAACATGGACAACGGTCACGTTCGCGCCACCGTGCAATCTGTTTAAGGCACAATGCCCCTTAATTTCGCCTCGTTATATGCTCTCGTTACGGGAAATCCCCGCCGCCGTGTCGTCCGGTATCGCGTTATCGGTTTCATCTTCCCGTTGCCCCGAAAACCGACGGAACTGGCAATCGACTGGGAATTGCCACGGATAAGGTCGATATCGAATCGCTTTCCAAAGGGTATTAGAATTATCATCTATTTCCCCGTAGTCTATTTTTCCCCCATTACGCACGACGCACAACGTATTGCCATAATCGGGCTACAGACTTTTATATAAAACAAAGTTTCTATGATAGATACCTTGCGAAATTTTCGCACATTTAATTCTTCTATAAACGTGTAAAACTGTGCTCACTAATATTTTGAGATCATTTTAGGACAAGTCGAAAATGTCCTTCCAAAATCGGTTCTGTTATTCGATTAAATTGTAATCGGTTCCATCGTGTTTTTTTTAGTTATGCCGTTGCATGGTGCGAGAAGGCAGATGCTGCCTCTAAACAGCAGTTGGTGTCCGCTGTGTTAAACAATTTGATTTCGCTTCTGATTGGGACGCCTTGGACGAGGGACGCGACGCCTCGGGTCCAGGTCGTGGGGTCCGCCGCAATCAGTGCAGCCGCGGGGCTTACGTTCGACCTTTCAAACACGGTGAGAACAAGCAATTTTTCTTTTTATTTACCCGAGCACACGACTACAATAATGAAATGAACGATATAACATAAAATATAATAAAACAAAATCAGTATTACTTAATACGATAAAATAGAAATGATACATGAATTATACAAATTGTTTCGTTGTATGCTCAGAGGTCTATTTTGTATTTTCGGTGTACCGTTGCAAGGGAATGCAGCTGGTGTCTGCAAATCCCACCTGTTCATTAATATTTTATTTGCATACATTCTGCCAGCTGTTTTCTCTATACGCTCTTGCATTAATCAAAACGGGGGTGGTATATTATACAATGGAAACTTTTATACAGAATATTTATTCTCTTTATCCATGACTACGATGTGAAAGCTAATCAGCGTATTATAGCGAGTATTTTAAGACAAGTGACAGTCGCCCACCCTTAGTACGTAGGAAAGTTCGGAGGTCAGTAGCGGAATCGTCCACATGCACAGGGTACATACGTCAGACGTCACGTCACCTCGGAGCGACGTGCTCCCATTGTCGCGCGTATATCTGCGCATTCACGAGCAATTACTCGGGGCGGGGTAATCCCGTTAGCTTCCTCGAGGGAGGATCAAAGGATCCCGAGCTATTCCGAGCTACTGCACTCTTTGCCCGTCTCCGTCGTCGCGTCCTTTACAATGCGCTACGCCCGCAACAAGGGGAATCGCTCGTCGGTTCCGAGGCTCCGCGAAAACTTTGGGCAACTTCCAAATGCATACCTCCGTTCAAACGATATGCGGCTCCGTGCAATTACGCCGGGCTATTTTTAGAACGGACCCCTTTCGTACTCGGGCTTCCGGTTTCGTTTGAGATACGAAATCTAACTTTCCACGGTCTTTGTCCTCTAACCCGATCGCCGGGCGAACGTTGTAATAAAAATTCACGCGACGCGATCGATACAATAATTCACGTAATAATTGGCACGACGATCGACGCAGCGATAATAACCTGCGGCACGGGTCGTAACGGCCGGTCGATAAGACGATCTTCAAGGAGTTTATAAAATATAGATCTCTCGATATTTACATGCGTGGACACGCAACGCGCTGGTTAAAGTTTCACCGGCGAGTCGCGTCGCGTAAACGAGTGTACTTTCGTTTCCTGGTAAAACCGCAATTAATCACAATTAAGCGATTGCCGTTTCGTGTCGAGTCGCAGGATTTTTCACGTTTCCACCGGCAAGCGTGCGATTACGATGAACTTAACGTGTGTCGCGCCAGTTCCTGGGAAAATAATTAAAGACCGCGCGTACACGGCTGTACAGATTTCATGAAAAATTTATGAACTTCGTTTTAATATTCTCTAACTTTCTTAGACTGAGACAAGATTTTTGTTAAGAAACAGAATTCCTGTTTTAAGAGGCAGATTTCGCTTCTGATTTTGCAAACAAAAATATCCTAATCGATATCGTTTAAGACTTCCGTTAGGCGAACGGCGGGGTGGCGAACACGGGCCAAAGCGATCGGTCTAATCGCGTTTGAGCGAGGTTAAAACACCGGCACCCGCCTCTCTTATTTACGTCCGACAATAAGTCAATTCATCACTCCACGATTTGGCCTTTAAGTGGTGTATCACTGACTCATGCACACACCGGTGCCTATTTCGGGCATAAATCACACGCCGTGACCGTGCGGTGCGTAATAATGAGCAAGCGAGCGTAGCACGCGACCCTTTAAACGTGCGAAACGAGTGGCACGAGTATAAAACTACTAATACGCTGTGTAGTATCATGGTAGAATTCATTTCGATATCACGTGTAAACACGTGATCCCGTGCGGTATCGTGTAAAAAATTGAATTTAAAATCGCGTAAAGATGTAATATTATGCAATATCACGTGTGAACTGATTTGGAAGTTCTAATTTCTTGAAAGAGAATCGAGAGCCGCAGATTTTTATCCTTTAAGATGGCAAACAAATTGCAAGAGCTGCAAATTTTTATGCTTTAAGATGGCAAAAAGATTGCAAGGAGAACAAATGAGATAATTTGATAAGAGATTCTTTTTTACGAAATCTGTGCGATGTCGAGNGATCTTCAAGGAGTTTATAAAATATAGATCTCTCGATATTTACATGCGTGGACACGCAACGCGCTGGTTAAAGTTTCACCGGCGAGTCGCGTCGCGTAAACGAGTGTACTTTCGTTTCCTGGTAAAACCGCAATTAATCACAATTAAGCGATTGCCGTTTCGTGTCGAGTCGCAGGATTTTTCACGTTTCCACCGGCAAGCGTGCGATTACGATGAACTTAACGTGTGTCGCGCCAGTTCCTGGGAAAATAATTAAAGACCGCGCGTACACGGCTGTACAGATTTCATGAAAAATTTATGAACTTCGTTTTAATATTCTCTAACTTTCTTAGACTGAGACAAGATTTTTGTTAAGAAACAGAATTCCTGTTTTAAGAGGCAGATTTCGCTTCTGATTTTGCAAACAAAAATATCCTAATCGATATCGTTTAAGACTTCCGTTAGGCGAACGGTGGGGTGGCGAACACGGGCCAAAGCGATCGGTCTAATCGCGTTTGAGCGAGGTTAAAACACCGGCACCCGCCTCTCTTATTTACGTCCGACAATAAGTCAATTCATCACTCCACGATTTGGCCTTTAAGTGGTGTATCACTGACTCATGCACACACCGGTGCCTATTTCGGGCATAAATCACACGCCGTGACCGTGCGGTGCGTAATAATGAGCAAGCGAGCGTAGCACGCGACCCTTTAAACGTGCGAAACGAGTGGCACGAGTATAAAACTACTAATACGCTGTGTAGTATCATGGTAGAATTCATTTCGATATCACGTGTAAACACGTGATCCCGTGCGGTATCGTGTAAAAAATTGAATTTAAAATCGCGCAAAGATGTAATATTATGCAATATCACGTGTGAACTGATTTGGAAGTTCAATTTTCTTGAGAGAGAACCAAGAGCCGCAAATTTTTATCCTTTAAGATGGCAAAAAGATTGCAAGAAGAAAAAATTGAGAAGAGATTTTTTATGAAAAATGAGAAGAAAATTGATAAAAGATTTTTTTTACGAAGAAATCTGTGCGATATCGATTTAAAATTGATTTGGGAATTCGTATTTCGTGAAGAATTAAATGTATAAGTATAAAGTTCACGTAACAACGTCGGGAGTCGTGAATTTTTGCCGAGGGTGGACCGGAAGGCAGGAAGTACGGGGAACCCGGGCCGGATCCAGCGGGGTTCTGGCACGGGTTACGTTCACAGGCCCGTGGCCGACGGCCACGAAAACCCGGGGGACATGGATTGTGGGCAACAAGTCACCGGGAAACGGCGCGTGACCACCGCATTCATGTCGCCAGATTTACGACGATAAAAACGGGCGCCGAGGAACCTCCCAGTAAACAATGCCCGTTGATAGAATTACGGGCCGCGTCCGCGTTCGATTTTCGATGCGACGATTTCCTCTCCGTTCCTTCTCCACTTCGCAGATCGCGTATCGTCGATGACGATCGGTCGAAATGATTAAAAAATGCCAGAATTCTTCTCACAGTGAATTCAATTAGAATTTAGTATTATATATATTGATATTATTTATTACATGATAAATGATATATTTTCCTATGTTTGAGGTAATTTTATTGAACGTTGACGCACGGAAGGAAAGAGATTTTTGTCACGAACGGTAGCCCGTCTCCGAATCGAACAAATGGTTAAACAAGCGAATGTTCGTCTGGGAAGAGATCGGTCGAGGGGGTGCGAGGACACGGAGCGGCGATATTATTCTTCTAGCCGATACAACAATCGAACGGAACGGGGAAATGGTTGAAGGAAACGTCGGTAGCATATTGGAGGGGTCGCTCGCGGGACATGTTCAGTTCAAGTCGTTGGTATTATGCCTCCTCGCTTAGTACATACGCGGCCACGTGCCTATGCGTGACACGTTCACGCATCGCTGCCCGCGTTTCCACTCTCTCTCCCTCGGCCCCGGTATATCGGCCCGTATTCATCTCGGATTCCTTGTTGGGGTGTGCGCCCGATTTACGTTTCCACTTTAACCGTGCGTACGTATCAAATCGGTACACGGCCTGCTCGCTACTTAAATCTGAACCTATCGCGATCGTATCGGTCCTCACAAACATTCCTAAGATCTGTGCGTTTACATTTCTTTAATTAGCGTTTAAGAAAATTAATTTAATACTTGCTGTCCAAAATCGGCAATTTGGATTACGTGTTTTGATATCGATAAATAAGTGGGAATAATTTTGTGAAGTGTACAATTAAAAATGCAAGGTGCTAGGCTTGTTTAGACTCTGAGGCGAGTCTTAACATAATCTATATAGTTTTATCTAAAAATATGGGTTAGTAAAAATCGGAGATATTCAGGTTGAACAATTTCTCGCACTGGAAGTCGCGTAAATAGAGACGTTCGAAGGAACAAATCGGTTTCGAGGACGCGTGGGTCGGTGTGAGTAATTGAACATCGCCAGTAAGCATATTATTACACAATCGGATACGCGATTTCACGCAAAAAGGAAATCCGCGACGCGTTAAGATCCTTCGGCGAGACAAGCCATCCTTTTTCTCCTGTGTCGCACGTTCACGCTATGCGATAATTAGGAAACGATTAATTTCGCGGCGCGTAACACGTCGCTGCGAACGGGATTTGCCGCCGGCTTATCTGATGAACAAAAACATATTGCCCCGGGCACGAACCGCGGCAAAGAAAATAGTCAACCGAACGATAAAGCCTGTTGTTTCCACGTGGAAACGAGCACTGCGTTGTAATTGCGTTTATGCTACTTAGCCCGCCGCCTGAACACGTCGTTTAATTTCGGTTCTTTAAGACACCAATTTTCCACCGAGAACCGTTATCAAAATAGCTTGTAGAGCAGAAAATAAATGCACCTCAGTGCACAGAGTTTTAAATGTATGTATCGTCGTCCCGAGAGAGTAGGACTGGGTACAGTTCAGGTTTTGATCGTCCCTTTCCCATTTTTTAATGCAATCCCATTCGTACTCTTATTTATCCATGTATACTGAGGCCGCACTCTGCGATCCACATCGTCATTAACAGTCTTACTCTCTAGAGACGGCAAGTATAGATGCTTGAACAACCGAAGAA
Source organism: Ceratina japonica (assembly GCA_019453355.1). Classification (NCBI taxonomy): domain Eukaryota; kingdom Metazoa; phylum Arthropoda; class Insecta; order Hymenoptera; family Apidae; genus Ceratina; species Ceratina japonica. Next base: position 49,359 of record SMSR01009290.1, on the reverse strand, counting down.
ATTTCTATCTAAAACGCAATTTTTTAACTGATAAGGCTTGCGACGATCACGGCTGATATTACAACCTTAGAACCGCGACTTCATCCGTGTATAGTATTTCTCGCTGTCGAACGAAGGCAGTCCTTTGTACATTCTAAAGAATCGGCCGGAGTAATTCCTGTTCAACCGGCTCGAAATCGGGGCTGATCCGAAGTTGTGATCGAATCACGGTAACTTTCGATTGCACTTTTTCAAACGGCTATTACCCCGTAAGATCCGGGGCAGGGGTCGTTACCCAAGGGGTGTCGGGGTGTATGATAGTCACGGCATACGTGATCAGGCGCGTGAGCGAACTGCCAAGGCACGCGCCGTCCCGNCGGTTTCGAGGACGCGTGGGTCGGTGTGAGTAATTGAACATCGCCAGTAAGCATATTATTACACAATCGGATACGCGATTTCACGCAAAAAGGAAATCCGCGACGCGTTAAGATCCTTCGGCGAGACAAGCCATCCTTTTTCTCCTGTGTCGCACGTTCACGCTATGCGATAATTAGGAAACGATTAATTTCGCGGCGCGTAACACGTCGCTGCGAACGGGATTTGCCGCCGGCTTATCTGATGAACAAAAACATATTGCCCCGGGCACGAACCGCGGCAAAGAAAATAGTCAACCGAACGATAAAGCCTGTTGTTTCCACGTGGAAACGAGCACTGCGTTGTAATTGCGTTTATGCTACTTAGCCCGCCGCCTGAACACGTCGTTTAATTTCGGTTCTTTAAGACACCAATTTTCCACCGAGAACCGTTATCAAAATAGCTTGTAGAGCAGAAAATAAATGCACCTCAGTGCACAGAGTTTTAAATGTATGTATCGTCGTCCCGAGAGAGTAGGACTGGGTACAGTTCAGGTTTTGATCGTCCCTTTCCCATTTTTTAATGCAATCCCATTCGTACTCTTATTTATCCATGTATACTGAGGCCGCACTCTGCGATCCACATCGTCATTAACAGTCTTACTCTCTAGAGACGGCAAGTATAGATGCTTGAACAACCGAAGAAATTTCTATCTAAAACGCAATTTTTTAACTGATAAGGCTTGCGACGATCACGGCTGATATTACAACCTTAGAACCGCGACTTCATCCGTGTATAGTATTTCTCGCTGTCGAACGAAGGCAGTCCTTTGTACATTCTAAAGAATCGGCCGGAGTAATTCCTGTTCAACCGGTTCGAAATCGGGGCTGATCCGAAGTTGTGATCGAATCACGGTAACTTTCGATTGCACTTTTTCAAACGGCTATTACCCCGTAAGATCCGGGGCAGGGGTCGTTACCCAAGGGGTGTCGGGGTGTATGATAGTCACGGCATACGTGATCAGGCGCGTGAGCGAACTGCCAAGGCACGCGCCGTCCCGGAGTACGTAATTATCATAGGGAAGTCAGGGCTGGTAACACAGGGCTCACGGGGAAGCGTAGGTGTGCGGACGCGCGTGTAGGCGGAGGGCGGCCGAGGGCCGGGTCAGGAAGTCACGCGAAGCGTACCCGCGCCGGACCTGGAAACGGGGAGATATACCACTTTTATTGTTCTACCAGTTGTCTTAGAGTCGCTTTTCCTGGCCACTGGGCAGACCCGTTGAAAACGGTGGTCGATATCCGTGCTCGAACGAACCTTTTACCCTCGCTCGCCCTCGAGCTCGCCCGTTACTTTCGCGGAACCCAACCAGAACTTTCTCCAAATTTTTAACCGAGTATCAAAGCTGTCCCCGGCGAAAATTCCTCGCACGGCGCGGTTATAATAGATATTTCCAAAGGTTTCTACGGAATTATTATACCTTATATTATTGTAGGAACTATTATAACTGCGTCGTGCGAAGAATTTTTGCCAGGGNCGTCGGAGGAGGTATTAGCTTCGAATTTCCAAATGCCTGAGAATGATTTACAGCAACGGGAAGTGGTAATTTGCGGTTCGTTTAATGGAGTTTCGAGAACAGGTGTTTAACTCACTGTCCCTGTGAACTGTTCGCCGCGCGGAAAGAGAAACCGTATCAATTACAGATATCTGCTCACGATTGTATTAAATACTACATTTTTTCCCCCCGGGTTTTATCAGATGTATCACATTTTTCTTTTAATCATTGTGAGTATAGGTTCTGGTCTCCCGAATCGGCGATTCTCGCGTGGCGGACGCGGAGTCGGCTTGCATCGATAGCGCAGGTACAAGCGTAATCCGCGGCGAGTGTTCGGTAACACGCGAGAAACATTAATGGCCATGCTCGAATAACCGCGTTCGCGGATGTATCTCGTACGTGTTAATTCATGGCCGGGCGAATCTCGGTGTCCGTCATTGTCCCGACGTTGTGATACCCGTTTTAACGTCGTTTGATCGTGTCCCGGTCGAGGAGGGCTCGCCAGAAATCGCGGATTAATTCGGCCCCTGGGACCGAAAGGGTCGCCCTTGTAATTTCAATTTCACGCGAGCCGCAGAGTGGCCCGGGGCCAGCACGCGTCGTCGCCTAATTTTATGAACTCCTCTGTGGCTCTTCTCGCGTGTAAACCGCCTCAAAAGAACTTGAATCAGAGAAACGTCAATGTTTGTGTTAATCGTCGGTGTGTGAACGATGAAAGCTAAGAGTTGATGGAATGACGAGCGCTCTCACGAATGTTTCAGAATATTTAATCGTTCTATATGTAAATTTATTTATTTATTTATTCCGTTTTACCTCTTTTTCCCTGGGGAAGGCTCCTAGACTCTCTATGACAGTCGGTGCATTAGGAATATGGGTGTCTAAAAATTAGATAGAGAGTCTAGGAGCCTTCCTCAGGGAAAAAGGGGTAAAACGGAATAAATAAATAAATAAACTTACATATCGAACGATTAAATATTCTGAAACATTCGTCAGAGCGCTCGTCCTCCCATCAATTTCTAACTTTCATCGTTAGATTAACTTTCATCGTTTAGACACCGAATTTGAACACTTCCACGTTCTTTCTCGACTTGATTCTCGATTGTCANCCTCAAAAGAACTTGGATCAGAGAAACGTCAATGTTTGTGTTAATCGTCGGTGTGTGAACGATGAAAGCTAGAAGTTGATGGAATGACGCTCTCACGAATGTTTCAGAATATTTAATCGTTCGATATGTAAATTTATTTATTTATTTATTCCGTTTTACCTCTTTTTCCCTGGGGAAGGCTCCTAGACTCTCTATGACAGTCGGTGCATTCGGAATATGGGTGTCTAAAAATTAGATAGAGAGTCTAGGAGCCTTCCTCATGGAAAAAGGGGTAAAACGGAATAAATAAATAAATAAACATACATATCGAACAATTAAATATTCTGAAACATTCGTCAGAGCGCTCGTCCTTCCATCAATTTCTAACTTTCATCGTTAGATTAACTTTCATCGTTTAGACACCGAATTTGAACACTTGCACATTCTTTCTCGACTTGATTTCGATTCTCGTTTTGGATAGATAGAAGATAATTGAAGTTTAGACGGATTGAAATTTCTAAATCGGTATCCTTGTACTTTGGTCGTCGGTTTGCGTTTGAAAACGTAGCGCGTGCGATCCGCACGTGCGAACGAGACCATCAATTCCCTCTTTGATAACTGATCCATGGTGATTGCAATCTAACGAGGCGTCGAGACCACAAGCCGTTTAGATCAAACCGCCCCGGGGCGAAATCCCTCGAGTACGCGAAATGATTGTGTCAGTTCTATCAAACGCGCCGACATTGCCAAACCCGTGTTAGTGGAGTTATTTAATGCAACACCAACTATGTTCGTTACGACTTCCTACACTTAATCAGTGTCAGTATTTCTTCTCGTATTTACACGCACATGTAAAATATTTGTATTTCTTGTACAAAATTATTGATTCCGAGAAACGTAGAAAATCTGTAGATATCAGAACGTATAAACTGAACACGAGTTTCGAAACGGGGTCAATTTCGACAAAGAGCAAAGTGAATTTCTGCTTTCATACGAGGCAAAGGATCTCTCAGTTCCTCGCTTTGGACTCGCGAGAGTACCCGGTAATCAAAGCGCTAATTTTCTCTTTCCCTCGCAACGAGTCTCTCTGATTTTCGCGAAATGTGTAATTTCTCTCAAGCCCTCCAACCTCTCCGAACCGTTGCCGGCGTTGTAATCGTCAAATACAATTTCCTCCGACGATGCTTATTACAATTTCCCTCGATCCGAACCACGGGGTTCAAAAAACAGTTTTCGAGTCGGGAACGGGGTCAGTTTCGACAAAGAGCGAATCATCGACTTGTTGCGAGGCAAAGGACCTCTCTCGTTCCCTCTTGGCTTTGGGTCCCCGCGAGAGTAGGCGGTGGTCAAAGCGTTAATTCGCTCTTTGCCAGGTGATCCATGGCGTTGTAACCTGGCCGGGTGTCCAGAAGCCGTTTATAACAAGGTGGCCGCGGGCGAGCAGGGCTTTCTGATCTCCGCGAGATGATTGTGCCAGCGAGCGTCCACAGGGTGGGGCCTCGGTGTTGCCGCGCGGCCAAGCGTCTCTACACAGCCCCCGGGGCTCGGTTCTCTCTCTCTCTCGCTCTCTCTCTGTCTCTCTGTCCCTCTCTCGGCCTCTGCCAACGACAAAGGGGCCGCGGTTCAACGCGCCACAAAGCGCCGGGACACCCACCCACGCGCGCACACACAGACCGTAGACGACGCATACAAAGGCGCGGGAACAAGCCGGGAGTCGCGACGCGTGAACTTGCACCCGGCGGCGCCTCCGACCACCCTTTGGTCGGGGCTATATATGTATGTAGCGAATCGAGAACGAGGAGAATCTAGAGGTAGAAGGAGAGGCTTGGATCCTAGCACCCGTGCCCCGATAAGATGGCAACGAGGATCGATTCGCCACGACTTCTCCTTCGCGGTTCCCAGATTACGTTTTTTCGTGTTTCTCCCGGCAAGGGTTGCTAGAGGGGAGAATGCCCATTGCCGACGATTTCTAACGTACGTTTTGCACAGTCAGAGATCGCTAAGAGTAGATATCGGCTTTTATGCATTTATAAAGAAATTTTTCCAGCGGATGCGATGCAGATATCTGGAGATTTCGTGAGTTTACTATAGAAAAATGGTGGCTGTAGAAGATATGGGTAGATTTAAACGCGGAGTAGAGGACGAAATGCATGTTATCAACGAAAATATCCTGTTCTGCAGATAAATCTGTGGTCTACGCGTGTAAAAAATTGCGAGAACTCACCCTGTCCGGGAGCCGGCGACGTGGCGTGGCTCCAGCCTCCTTTGTACGAGCTGCTGGCATCTGAGACAAAAACGGGAAGGATATTTAAAAATCGAATTAATCTCGGATCTCGAAGCTCTACTTATTGACGCGAGGCTAAAATGCAACGCGGGGNGCGGTTCAACGCGCCACAAAGCGCCGGGACACCCACCCACGCGCGCACACACAGACCGTAGACGACGCATACAAAGGCGCGGGAACAAGCCGGGAGTCGCGACGCGTGAACTTGCACCCGGCGGCGCCTCCGACCACCCTTTGGTCGGGGCTATATATGTATGTAGCGAATCGAGAACGAGGAGAATCTAGAGGTAGAAGGAGAGGCTTGAATCCTAGCACCCGTGCCCCGATAAGATGGCAACGAGGATCGATTCGCCGCGACTTCTCCTTCGCGGTTCCCAGATTACGTTTTTTCGTGTTTCTCCCGGCAAGGGTTGCTAGAGGGGAGAATGCCCATTGCCGGCGATTTCTAACGTAGGTTTCGCACAGTCAGAGATCGCTAAGCGGAGATATCGGGTTTTATGCATTTATAAAGAAATTGTTCCACCGGATGCGATGCAGAGATCTGGAGATTTCGTGAGTTTACTATAGAAAAATGGTGGCTGTAGAAGATATGGGTAGATTTAAACGCGGAGCAGAGAATGAAATGCATGTTATCAACGAAAATATCCTGTTCTGCAGAAAAATATGTGGTCTACGCGTGTAAAAAATTGCGAGAACTCACCCTGTCCAGGAGCCGGCGACGTGGCGTGGCTCCAGCCTCCTTTGTACGAGCTGCTGGCATCTGAGACAAAAACGGGAAGGATATTTAAAAATCGAATTAATCTCGGATCTCGAAGCTCTACTTATTGACGCGAGGCTAAAATGCAACGCGGGGCACGTGTTGTGCGATCTCCCGCGAGAGATTGTACAATCTCTCCATATTTTTTTTTTTAGGTCACGATATTAGAAGACGTGCATATACCGTCTGCAATTGCACGGTAATCGGTTCCAAGAATCGCTGCCGGTCGTAAAATTTATATCTGATCGCCGCTTTCGTTGAAAAACAATCCCTTAGGAAAAATCTTTACGACCACCCTTAACGACCCTCCGGCGAATTACGATTTACAGTCGATTGATTAAACCTCACGATTCTCGGATAAAAAACACTCGAGTAAATCCTGACTCTCGTTAAAACGTAAGAAAATATTTCAAGAAATGGTACAAGTTTTTACGTCGATGTAATGTAAAACGACAGGCACTCCTTCTTTAACCCTTTGAGTACTGAATTACATGATGACGAGTCTCCCTCATCAACTCGAAAAAAATTAATTTTTATCAGTGATAGAAGTTTTTCAAGTTACAATCACAATATTTAATTATCAGACGGTCCTTGTTTTTTCCTCTATACTGTTCAATCTGCAACAGCGAAATTCATGGTTTTTTGTTCGAAAATTCTGTGCCAGTGTCAGAATTGGTTGAAGTTAAATCACTGTTTGTTGCGTTGTTTCCCCGGAGCGTGTAGAGTATTGGTTTCAGAGGCACCGCGGTTCATCCCCGATTCTTCCGGCGGTGTTTCGAACGCCGCCGGTCTGTTTGCAGACAGATATATTTTCATTTGGCAGTTATTGGCACGAGGGTGCCACCCGTGTGTACATACGTCATGCCGCTCGCGGAAAGTCCGTCTTTCTGTGCAAACAGTCGACGGCAGAGTCGCCGCGTACGAAACGGGCCGACCTTCGCCTTTCGCCGGACCCTCCGTTTGATCTACTGCCCATGGTCCATTAATAGGGCCTCGAATTTCACGTTCCCGAAATGGGGGATCAACGTCGCTAATGTGTCGACTCCTAAGGAATTAGTGTGCTCGCTTCTTGATTCTTCCCGTCCCTNGACAGGCACTCCTTCTTTAACCCTTTGAGTACTGAATTACATGATGACGAGTCTCCCTCATCAACTCGAAAAAAATTAATTTTTATCAGTGATAGAAGTTTTTCAAGTTACAATCACAATATTTAATTATCAGACGGTCCTTGTTTTTTCCTCTATACTGTTCAATCTGCAACAGCGAAATTCATGGTTTTTTGTTCGAAAATTCTGTGCCAGTGTCAGAATTGGTTGAAGTTAAATCACTGTTTGTTGCGTTGTTTCCCCGGAGCGTGTAGAGTATTGGTTTCAGAGGCACCGCGGTTCATCCCCGATTCTTCCGGCGGTGTTTCGAACGCCGCCGGTCTGTTTGCAGACAGATATATTTTCATTTGGCAGTTATTGGCACGAGGGTGCCACCCGTGTGTACATACGTCATGCCGCTCGCGGAAAGTCCGTCTTTCTGTGCAAACAGTCGACGGCAGAGTCGCCGCGTACGAAACGGGCCGACCTTCGCCTTTCGCCGGACCCTCCGTTTGATCTACTGCCCATGGTCCATTAATAGGGCCTCGAATTTCACGTTCCCGAAATGGGGGATCAACGTCGCTAATGTGTCGACTCCTAAGGAATTAGTGTGCTCGCTTCTTGATTCTTCCCGTCCCTTGAAAGCAGGAAACGCTCTTCCCCGATCGAAGGACATAATTCCTCGAAAACTCGCGATCCTCCGATATTATAAATGAATCATTTTTACTGACGAAAGAAAATAGGAGGCCTCGAAGACTTCTAGACTTGACTTCAATTTTATTCATGATCGTAGATCTCAATTTTCATACGATACAACAATGAATTCACGTGCGTCACGCGTTCGAAGCTCGACCTGCATTGTTTTAAGCGTTAACACGTTCGCGACGGGGCCTGAATTCACTGGCCGCACCATGGGGCGGATTTTCGTAATAATTATCAACAATTCTGTATCTACCACCGGTGGCTGATCCCATGAGACATACAGGAATCTACCCCGTCGCGAACGTGTTAAATTAAAGAGGAGACAAGAGTTATCGTTTGTTAGCGCGCGATACCATCGTCACTGTGTCAATAGATTCGTCTACGGAATCTGTGTTAGGACGTACCGGCGAACAGCATGGACAGATTGGTGAACGCCGTGGTGCGAGGCAGTTCAGCGGCGGTGGTCCCGCTGCTCTTTAGGTCCAACATCGCGCGGCGTTGGCCAGCCCCGCGTGCCACCGGCCGCTCTCTCTTCGTTAGCCTACACGTTAAATCTTTTGGAACCGATCACGTCACTAACGTCCAGCGAGTCGGCGTCGATACCCGGCGTCGAAACGAACTTAGTCATAATAGTCGACCGGTCACCGTTTGTTCAACACCGTTCAACACAGAAACGACTGGCGCAGATTGAGGACCGCGATCGCGGCGAGTCTTGTACGAATCGTTTCCGCGATAAGGGCGCCGATCATCTTGGCGACCCGCTCCGTGTGACACTGGAGCGGCGAGAGCGTCGCGGCGCCGTTAGGGGTTGTGCACCCTGTCCACGCCCCCGGCACTCGCCGCGGAACGGCCAACCGCGCTGGTCGGTAGCGCGGAGTCGGTCGCGCGGGCGGAGCTTCCAACCCGGATTTACACCCCCGCGAAGGGGGTGGACGGACGCCTGCGCGCCCGTTTCGGGGTTCACTCGAGGAGGAAGAGAGGCCTCGAGAGGGTTGCAACCCCGAGGAGAGACGCGAGGCAAGTTGCTAGGTGGCCGGGCTCGAACGTACCGGACCTCCTGCACTTACCGACCGGCGTTGTCGACGACGTAGTTTGCCCCGGTAACGACGTGCCACCGGTTCCCTTCCGGAACAAACCCTCTGTGGTAACGGTGCCCGTTTAGAGAGAGAATGGTCAGGGAATTTTGGCAGTAACGGGCCAAGGTGTTCCCATTATTCTTCGCCCTGGACGTTCCCATTTCGACCTTTTTCTTCTCGCTCGACGCCCTTTCTCTATCCTCCTTGTTTCGACCTTTTTCTAAGGGAGACGCGCGTCGGGTAAATGACGTCTGGGAATATGAAATCATTCGATCTTCTGTAAATTCTAAGGTCGAAGGTCTATTCGGTAACTTCGGCGCGAATGGTTTATTCGTTTTACGGGAGTGATCTCTAAAAGCTGGTGTAATGGTAANAAATTAACGCGTACCGGAAGTAATCAGTGCTCAATTTTTTATAACACGGCCTGAGGTCATTATACTTCTCGCTGCTTCGATTTCAACAGGATTGAAGTAAATCTTAATTATAGTAACATATAAAACAAATGCAAATGGCTATTTTGAACCGATGGATAATTTNATTTGACGAGTCTGTATACCGGGAGAAAGGCGATTATGTAAATTCGCGGTTGGAAAATTTAGCAGGTAATATTTAATCGGTAAACGTACGGGGGGGCGGTAGAAATCACGTTTTAATTTGCCACATTGGGCGGCGATCGATGGCGCGGCCAGATTTGCTCTGTCAATTGATATCATTTAATGGGCCGGGTATTTTCGCCGGGGAAATTATAATAATTACACCGGCGTTCGCCGGAGAATTACGCGATGACCCCGTTATTAACGCAATTTGCATTTCGTTGCAATTACTCCGTTGTCTCTCTGGCCCGCCGTGGTATAATGTCCGCCGCTGGTTATTTCCATAAAATCTGCTCTGCACCGCGAGACCATCAGGCTGTCTTAATTAATTGATTATTTACCGCAATTATAATTCTGACAAAGAAAGTTTACGATGTTGAACGCGCGCGGCCCGCGACCGCGCGCACGCCAGCCACANCGGTAGAAATCACGTTTTAATTTGCCACATTGGGCGGCGATCGATGGCGCGGCCAGATTTGCTCTGTCAATTGATATCATTTAATGGGCCGGGTATTTTCGCCGGGGAAATTATAATAATTACACCGGCGTTCGCCGGAGAATTACGCGATGACCCCGTTATTAACGCAATTTGCATTTCGTTGCAATTACTCCGTTGTCTCTCTGGCCCGCCGTGGTATAATGTCCGCCGCTGGTTATTTCCATAAAATCTGCTCTGCACCGCGAGACCATCAGGCTGTCTTAATTAATTGATTATTTACCGCAATTATAATTCTGACAAAGAAAGTTTACGATGTTGAACGCGCGCGGCCCGCGACCGCGCGCACGCCAGCCACACACCGTCCACCGACCGGCTGCCTGTTTTATATTCACGACGGACGCCCGCCGGGATGTTTTGCATTTACGACCGTGGAAATTCTGCCGATTAACCGAACGAGTTTTCAATTCCGTAAAATTCGAATCTGCCAAACGCTCGTTTTATTTACACACTTCCCTGTCGAACTTTCAAGATACGAACGATTTTTATTAAAAATAAATCTGACAAATGTTCTTTAACAATTCTATCAAATAGAAAATCATATGAAAAATTGTATGACAATTTCAATAAGAGTGTATGCAATTGTTCACTCAACACGTTATTTTTCTACGAAATATTTTTAATACTTTAGAAACACCTGAATCATTGAACGAGACAGATACGAACGGACCAATTTTTTCCCGATTGTTTCTTTCGCCGAAGAGTACTTTATCAAAGTGAAACGACCGATTAAAAACCCATTAAGATGATCGATTTCGAATCCGTTCGCGGAACAGAATCGGGGGCGGCGAACGAAGTCGAAAGTGGTCACGGTGCGTGCGTGGCCACGTCGATGGCTCTCGTTCGGCCGCTTACGTCCGTGATTCACGCCACCAGGATATCCCGTACAATCCAGTAAGAATATCGCTGCGCTCGTCACGGGAATCTACAATAATGTTCTCCTCGGTGATAAATTAACGCGTACCGGAAGTAATCAGTGCTCAATTTTTTATAACACGGCTTGAGGTCATTATACTTCTCGCTGCTTCCATTTCAACAGGATTGAAGTAAATCTCAATTATAGTAACATATAAAACAAATGCGAATGGCCATTTTGAATCATTTACAGATAATTAATTATTTTATTTGACAATTGTTGCGTAGAAATGAAATACAGATAATTTATTCGTTGACAAAAATTGGTCAGTAGTTCAGGTGTTGGATAAACTCGGGTGTAGTATCTCGAGCGGAAAATCAGAGGTAATTTTAGTTTTCCGAACCCTTTTTTTTTCCACAATTCTCGTGGCGGGGAGCTCCCTTAAATTGATGCAATCGACTCGCGTCGAAGAAGGCTGGAAGTGGCTGCCGCGGCCACATCGACAGCTCCCATTAGAACTGTTTATAACCGTGGTTCACGCTATCAGAGACAGCCTAATCGAAATCGTAACAAATAGTCTCCATGCGAAACGTCGCTGAGCCAATTTTTAACAGCGATTCGTATTTTCCAATTCAATTTTTACAAGCTCGCTTTTATCATATTTTTATCAGAGTTAGAAGAATAATTTATAAATTATCTCTTACACACATTTTCTGCCTAGTCTCTTGAAATCGTATCCATAACAAGAACCATCAAGCTTTTTAAAAAATGTTACCCCCGAAGCTCACCCTCCATCAAAATCGCAGAGGGGTGCCGATCGACGTTCAGAGACTGAAAAGTGGCCAGCAAAGCTACTGCTCTCTATCCGGTTAAGCGTGACTCCGTCTAATAGCTAACAATAAGTGCAACAGATTCCATTCGTTCTCAAGCAGCTCAACGACGGCCTAATCAATAAATTAAAATAGACAACGTTGATGCAAGACTCAATTAATTATCTTGTCAACAATTCATAACCCATCGTTTATGCAAAATCAATTTTCATCAAAATCCATGTAAAAAGCGAAACATAGATTTCCAAAAACAACGTGACTTTGATAAACGTCACTGCAAACTTCTGGCACTTCAGGCACTTCTGGCACTTCGTTCAGAAATCAGAAATCGCTGATTCTGTAACGTTGGCGCAATAAATCTTGCGGCCTACGATCCCTGAAATCGACTCCGAGCTCACCTCGACGTCCGACGCCGTGGACCGCGACGGAAGGTACCACCGGTCGACGTGTGCGGCCGTCGAGGAAGGGGTGGAGGAGCACCCCGTCGCGGCACCCTTCGCACACGCGGACACTCGAGAGCGATCGCGCGTTAAATGCGCCGCTGGCCGTACGCGGTCGCGTGTCGCGCGCGTGCCTCGCCACCGGGGGGTTCCCGTACGAAAGGATGCCCGAGGTGAACGTGCACGCGTGTGTGCGTGCACTGCACACGGCTCGAGAGAGGCCGGAGTCATCGCAAGAAATATAGAGACGCATTGCCACCGGAAACTGTCATTTTTCCACTTTTCTTCGCGACCGTTCCCTACAATGAATCGCAAAGCGAGTAGTTAATCATCAGATCCGATTTCATGCGCTTATACAAAAATTTCGTAAGGATCGCACGCGCCGTAGAAGAATACTACTTTATTTCTATAGAAAATCCATGATTCAGTTGAACGTGGTCGATGGAGTCGTCCCCGGGCAAGAGANACCTCGTTAATTGTGAAAATAACCCTTTGGAAAAAGGTGGCGCGCGGAGTGGTAGGAAGGAGCGTGTAGAAATTACTGCTATCGATCCCCGCCTATATGCCCCGGTGCATACACCGATCAGCGTCTCGTATCTGCGCCGTAATCTAAATGACGTATTCGCAGCTTTTACATTCAATCTCCATTTGGCTGGTGGCTCGTTATCTGCGACCCGTAAAACCGAGCCCCCGCNGAGCCACGGTACGTCGTTGAATTTGAATAATGAATATATTAGCACGTTCGGGCTGTCGTACGATTTTGATACAAATCCTTGAGCGGCAGAGTTATGGCAGCCGTATGGTGAGTCATTTATGACGAAACCGCTCGAATATGTTTCTTATTGTCAAACCTGGCGCGTGTCATGATCCACGTAGGATCCGGGTCCACATAGGAATCGTTAGAAAATAGTACATAGAAGTTGTTTATTCATGTATATAGGTTTTGTGTCATACGTGAAAATGGATCTGTAAAGAATTTTTAATAGTACATTCGTATAGTTACATTTTGTAGAGATCAATGAGCCTCCTTAAGAAAGCGAGGAGTTGTGTCTGACCTATAACGTACCTGTACTACTTATTTTCCCCTTATTCAGAATCAACGCGTCGTAATTAAAGTTTACACTCGAGAAATCTTTCGCACGAAGACTTATTAACAAATATGGAATAGTTTAGTCGAAATAGAACCTAAAATCAAGAAAAATACTCCTACGAAGATTTACTGATAAATATTGAAGAAATTAATTGAAATAGAACTCGAAGAGACTGACATAAGTAGTAGTAAGACTAATTCGACGTAAGAACGCAAGTACACGCTTAAGATTGTATACGACTGGTCGTGTCTGACCTATAACTTACCTGTATTACTTACTTTCCTCTTATTCAGGATCAACGTGTCTTAACTAAAGTTTACACTTGAGATATATTTTGTACGAAGATTTATTAACAAATACGAAACAATTTAGTCGATATAGAACCTAATCTACTCCTACGAAGATTTACTAATAAATATCGAAGAAATTAATTGAAATACGACTCGAAGAGACTGACATAAGTAGTAGTAAGACTAATTCGACGTAAGAACGCAAGTATACGCTTAAGATTGTATACGACTGGTCGTGTCTGACCTATAACTTACCTGTATTACTTATTTTCCCCTTATTCAGGATCAACGTGTCTTAACTAAAGTTTACACTTGAGATATATTTTGTGTGTACGAAGATTTATTAACAAATACGAAACAATTTAGTCGATATAGAACCTAATCTACTCCTATGTCGATTTACTAATAAATATCGAAGAAATTAATTGAAATACGACTCGAAGAGACTGACATTTCGACGTAAGAACGCGAGTATACGCTTAAGACTGTAGTGTCTGACCTATAACATACCTGTACTACTTATTCTCCTCTTATTCAGGATCAACGTGTCTTAACTAAAATTTACACTCGAGATATCTTTCGTACGAAGATTTGTTAACAAATATGAAACAATTTAGTCGATATAGAACCCAAAATCGAGAAAAATACTTCTNTCGTGTCTGACCTATAACTTACCTGTATTACTTATTTTCCCCTTATTCAGAATCAACGTGTATTAACTAAAGTTTACACTTGAATTATCTTTCGTACGAAGATTTATTAACAAATACGAAACAATTTAGTTGATATAGAACCTAATCTACTCCTATGTCGATTTCCTAATAAATATCGAAGAAATTAATTGAAATACGACTCTGAGACTGACACTTCGACGTAAGAACGCAAGTATACGCTTAAGACGGTAGTGTCTGACCTATAACATACCTGTACTACTTATTCTCCCCTTATTCAGGATCAACGTATCTTAACTAAAGTTTACACTCGAGATATCTTTCGTACGAAGATTTGTTAACAAATATGAAACAATTTAGTCGATATAGAACCCAAAATCGAGAAAAATACTTCTATATCGATTTACTAATAAATATCGAAGAAATTAATTGAAATACGACTCTTAGTCTGACGTAAGAACTCAAGTATCCGTTTCAGAGACTGTATACGACTATCACTGGTAACTCTCCCTCGATATTACCTCAATCAGGGCGGCGAAAGTGGATGCCGAGTAGCGATCCTCGCGCAATCAGGGGGTCAGTCGGAGAACGGCGAGATGGAACCGTGGTTAAAGAGAGGCGGATAACGATTCACCGCGTGCATTATCTTGAGATACACTGGAGCGGCATTACGGCGGTACTTCGGCTCGGTATCGGCGGCGGCTGGGGCGACGAGTATCATTGTGCCGCATGAAACATGACAGGGCCGGCTATTGTACGGGAGACGCATAGCTACCAGCCAGCCAGGGGACGACGAGGGAGCCAGTTACCCCCGCTACGGTTTCCGTCCACGGGAACCCCACACCCCGTTCGGTTCTTCTGGGACTCCCGTAACACGATAAGAACCGTGTCAGTTTTGTTGCGTTTGCGGACGGGGACGTTTAAGTGCGCGGCGATGGATATCGCGTCCCCCGGCATCGCGCGCAGATAATTCCTCGCATTCAATTTGTACAATATGCCGAATCGGGATAGTCGCACGCCCGAAACGCCCCACTGGCCGAAGAGTTTCTTAGATAAGCCTCTCGGAAATTGACTCGCAAGAATTCCCCCGCGGGAGCATCTGTCTCGACGCTCTTAATTAGCAAACCACGTCCTTTAGAATCTAACGCACTGAATATAAATAATAATAAAATATGCACGACGGGAAAATGTTCGACACGAATATTTTACGTAAAATTAGACGTTCTCGCACGAATTTGTATTTTTGCTCCCAAGAGTAAATATTTGTTGAAGGGACGCGGTCCGAATTTATGAAACCTTCCGTAGAGTATCTTTGCATAGCATTTTAAAGTCCGAAGCATCCGCAGCCACGTTCCTGTGGCATGTTTACCGACCTGCACCCGGCATTGGCACAAAGCCGAACGTTTACGCGAGCAGAAACCCCTGTTTCGATCGGTTCTCCCGTGCATTTCGATAAGAGGCTCATCCGTTCGCATTATCTTCGTTCAGAAAACGTACCGTACTCCGTCATAATTTAATACACTAATTCCAACCCTCAAAAGAAATTGCCAGAATTATAAAAGTATTTTTCGTAATCGAGTAACTTTCTATCGCATTTTATATAAAAAGGAAATGATAAAAAATATAAAATCGCTCGGGAGCGGAAGTGGCAATAAATTAAACGTTCCGATCGGGCAACAGCCACTCGAGTCGCACTCGAAGTTAAGCAGCGAGAGGAGGAAAACGTGTAACTATCCAGGACGGGGATGATCAGGATTCAGGGCTCGATTCGGTCAGATTGTCGGCGAGGAATTCCGTGCGCCGAGAGGCTGGGGGGGCCCGCCGGGATGTAGAAGCAAAGGCCATTAATTACGTCACGGAAGAACGCAGACGTTGGTTCAAACAAAAGAGCCTCCTCCTGCCACGGTGAATGCCGAACTTACCAATGCGATGCACGCTTCATATATCCAGCCTAATTACGCCCGGATTTGCATATCTCCAGTCGCGGTGGACCGAACAACTTGGGGGCTTTTGTCGACTGGCAACAGGACGTCCGCCTCGAGGACGGAAGCCTCGGCTAAGAGATAACGTCGTTTCGAATTTTCGTTTCTTCCCCGATGGACTGAACGGAGGGAGAGAAACCGGGGCACGTTCTGTTTTTTTCTCCGTTGAATCGAGAGAGAGAGAGAGAGAGAGACGAAACGGCGGGAGTAAATGAAGACGGAAGCGCGGATGCATCGAGACGCGTTTAAAAGTCGCGAGCACAATTCGACATTTCGTCCGACTCGGTTTTTAACCGGAGACAAAAGGACTGGAGAAAAATTAGGAACGGGGGGCGTTAATTAAACGAGACGGCCGGGACTCAACGGGGTCTGATGCCGGTTTGTTTAACGCGGTATTATTACGCGTGAGTCGGACGACGAATAACAATTATTGCGCGGCGTTTTTGAGGCCGGTCGTAATCGTCCCGATTGCGGAGCGCGGGAGGTACTCTCTCGGTCGCCGGATGAGAGAGAGGGCGGCGGGTCGTGAAATCGTGTCGCGAAAATCCGCAAAAATAATCACCGGCAGGTATAACGCGGACCGAGAGGGAGGAGAGGCTCGAGACGAACGCCGCGGAGGAGTTTTTACGGTCCGACGCGTCGCATCGGGTCTAGAAACCGGAAGTGGAAGACGAAGGATGCGAAGGCCGAAGAGTGGAACCAGAGAGAA
>SMSR01009290.1:11447-32307 GCA_019453355.1 Ceratina japonica | reverse complement strand
GAGAGAGAGAGAGAGACGAAACGGCGGGAGTAAATGAAGACGGAAACGCGGATGCATCGAGACGCGTTTAAAAGTCGCGAGCACAATTCGACATTTCGTCCGACTCGGTTTTTAACCGGAGACAAAAGGACTGGAGAAAAATTAGGAACGGGGGCGTTAATTAAACGAGACGGCCGGG
Source organism: Ceratina japonica (assembly GCA_019453355.1). NCBI lineage: Eukaryota > Metazoa > Arthropoda > Insecta > Hymenoptera > Apidae > Ceratina > Ceratina japonica. The sequence continues at coordinate 32,129 of SMSR01009290.1, read as the reverse complement.
ACCCAACGGGGTCTGATGCCGGTTTGTTTAACGCGGTATTATTACGCGTAAGTCGGACGATGAATAACAATTATTGCGCGGCGTTTTTGAGGCCGGTCGTAATCGTCTCGATTGCGGAGGGCGGGAGGTACTCTCTCGGTCGCCGGATGAGAGAGGGCGGCGGGTCGTGAAATCGTGTCGCGAAAATCCGCAAAAATAATCACCGGCAGGTATAACGCGGACCGAGAGGGAGGAGAGGCTCGAGACGAATGCCGCGGAGGAGTTTTTACGGTCCGACGCGTCGCATCGGGTCTAGAAACCGGAAGTGGAAGACGAAGGATGCGAAGGCCGAAGAGTGGAACCAGAGAGAAACGGGCGCAGATAGCCCGAGAGAGAGAGAGAGAGGCAGACCGGTGGCAAAAGAGAGAAACGAGTGGAAACGAGGAAGAGAGAGAAACGACGACAGGGCGAACACACGGGCGAGCACGAGGCGGGTGGTGCGGGGGCGGCGGTGGCCGTGGGTGAAAAGACGATAGGAGAGCGGAGAACCGAGAGAGCAGAGGCATCCGCGCGCTCATTTCCGTTTCGGAGCCGTCGAGGGGGATGAAAAGGGGGCGCTAACTCGCGAGATATTAATTCCGTGTTAGCGCTAGGAGGGTTGCAGGGGCGAAAACTACGTGCCGAGGGGGTGGCCAGCCCTCCAGCATCTCTCGTCCTCCTCCCGCGGTAGCGGCAGACCGTCCTCTGCCGCCCCCGACCACCACCCGGACACCGTTCCCCGCGCCCCTCGCCAACCCCCCGCTGTCGACGTACCGTCAGCCTCCGCGGCACGGCTCTGCCACCCCTGCGATTCCGGCGCAACCCCCACGTAGAAGAGCCGACGGGAGGCGTTACAAATCAGAGATTAGCCATAGTTAACTCGACTTGCGCAGTCAAACAGTTAATCAATAAACGATTATTTACATCGTGCGGCGGCGGCGGCGGCGGCCGCCCCGCTCCACGCATTCGCACCGCGCCGAACGTATTTTCGCTGCTCCGCGAGCGGATAATCGCCAGCAACCGTTTCCGCGACCAGTCTCCGCGCTCGCAATTTTAGACGCGATCTCCTGTCCCGATGCGAGCTACAATTTTTTCCCACAATTTTTGCGAAGAGATCGATTCGCGTCGGCGACGATCAGGGCCGATTCGTCGGTCGATCCCGTCGACGCGAACCACTCCGACGAGAGCTCGGCGAAAAAAAACCGTTTTTAAACAGGGAGCAATTTCCTAGTAAACTCGCGCGGACCTCGTTAATTGTGAAAATAACCCTTTGGAAAAAGGTGGCGCGCGGAGTGGTAGGAAGGAGCGTGTAGAAATTACTGCTATCGATCCCCGCCTATATGCCCCGGTGCATACACCGATCAGCGTCTCGTTTCTGCGCCGTAATCTAAATGACGTATTCGCAGCTTTTACATTCAATCTCCATTTGGCTGGTGGCTCGTTATCTGCGACCCGTAAAACGAGGCCCCCGAGCCCCCGCCACCACCTCGAGACGTACCCACGCTCCTCCCGGTATCAAATTTCAAAGTGCACCCCTGCCCCTCGCGAAGCCCTCTTCAAATTTTATCTCGCCTCTGATACGCGGCTCGGGTGCATTTTAGAAAACTCGTATTCAATTTCGTACCGCGAAAGCTGTGTACTTTTGGACGCGATCTCCTGCAAACGAGAGATCGATTCTAATTCGGGTTAAAATCCTCCCTAAAGTTCGAGGCGAAATCTGTTGTAATATTGTTCGCAATTATCGGCGAGGATTTTTCTGTCGCGGGAATCGAATCTCGTAAGATCGTAATCGGTTTCCCTTTAACCGAACCGGTTCCTGGGATCGGGAACGCGGTCGGTTCGAAGAGTTGGCGAGGTGCCGGGCAACGTTGATGCTCGAGCATCGGGACTGCGCGGATGTGTCGCGAGCGATCCTGAGCCGAGAAGCATAGGTGACTAGCGGAGGCCGGTGATGGTAACAAACGACGATGAGTGGGGCAGGAGGCAGGGGTTGGGGGTGGAGGTAGCTGGATGACTGGCGGCGGAAGCGTCGTCATGGCGACGCATCGATCAGCCACCGCCACGCGAATCGAGTCGAGTCTACCGAGGCCGCATCACACACTTGCCGTGAAGCCGCGACGCTCCGCTGGATAACACGCGTGATGCACTCGCGCACAGACGCACGCCGAAAACATTGCGCGTATGTCGCGGCGAGCATCGATATTAGCGACGACCGCCTCGCGGTCTCGATCGAACCGAGGAAAAGAAATCCCGAGGTCATGGTTCCCCGGTGTTCGATGCTTCGATCTTAGAATTTCAGGAAAGAATAGTTGGCAGATCAGGTCGAGTTGTTTAAAAAATGTGTCACTCTCTAAATTTCAAATATCAAATGGAAAATGATTTGGGGAATATAAGAATTGTATTATTAAGTATACGATAGATTCAATTAAAATTAAAGCACGATTGTGTTAGATCGATATGTGGGATAAAAATCGTTTTCAATTTGTCGATTTGGTAGAAGAGGTAGAACAGTATCAAAGTCTTGAAACAGCTATAACACGCAGCATATTCCAATGCCAAGCGAAAACGTTTCGCAAATTCGACGCTTCATTCTTAGAATTGCAGGAAACAATAATCGTCAGATCAAGTCGACTTGTTTAAAAAACGTGTCATTCTCTAAATTTTAAATGTCAAATAATTTTAGATACATAAGAATTGTATTATTAAGTATACGATAGATTCAATTAAAACTATAACACAATTGTGTTAGATTAATAGAATAAAAGTCGTCCTTAATTTGTCGATTCGGTAGAAGAGATAGAAAAGTATCAGACTCTTGAAACAGGTCTAACATGCAGCATATTCGAACGGCAAGGGAAAACGTTTGGAAGCATTTGAATAGATAGACCCATTGAGAGACGTATCTCTGGAAGAAAGAGAGTGAGAAGTAAGAGGCCGAAAACGGGAACACCTGACCCGGTGGGATCACGCGATCTAGGTCTCTGAAAGAAAAGGTGTACGGGGTCCGTTCGACTGCCACAGTTCACCAGCTTCCGGTGGGCAGCCGGCGGTACGTCGAAGCGACTGTCGGCGGTCGATCGATCCCTCCTGCGAAGCGGCCGTCGTCGTCGTCGTCGTCGTCGACGACGACCACGTCGTCCCGACTCACGCCACGTTTCTCTCTGGCCTTCCAGTTCTGAGCTCGGACTGAATACCACTGATTGTCCTCCGCTCTCTCGCTCTATCGCCCTCTTTCCCTTTCCTTCGCGCCTCACCCTCGTTCCCCCGTTTCTTTCTCTCTCTCTCTCTCTCCCTCTTTCTCTCTCTCTGTCGGAAAGCTCGGCTCTCCACTCGTAACCACCCTCATCCTCCGCTCCACTCCACCCGAAACCCACCCCGTGGCACCCTATCCTCCACGGTGCCGTGCTACTCCTACCCACTCCACGATAATGATGGCAATCAGACCCTCAGAAAGGATTTCAGGAAATTCTCTCGCCTTTTTGTCGGCAGCCAGGGCGGAGGCGGACGCCACAAACACCGGTCGTCGTCGTCGACGTCGCTGTTGCTAGTTATAGTCTGCTCCGTTCCGTTTCTCCCCCACCCACTATGTCTCTCTCTCTCTCTCTCTCTCTCGGTTCTCACACGTCTCTCTGACTTTTCGATCGTTGTCTACACAGTCGATACACGCGAGACTAGCACCTTTTCAATTACAGTCACACGTTCGAACTTCTACCAGTCACCGCTTATCGCTTTAGTAATTCCATATAGCTCTCATTGTTTCGCGTCGTTCGCTTACCTTCGCCGCGACGTTTATTCTTGATATCGCAAAGAATAGGAGAACAGTTTTGTTCGAGGAGCGAAAATAAAAATTTACGAGGGATTTTATTTTTAGTCTCGGCGACAGTTTCATTCGCGGGCTTATCGAGTGTTCCGGGAAGACTTACTCGCGGCGATAAAACGCGACGATAATTAGTTGCACCCCCGGACAGAAATTAATCACTCGACCGTGCACCGACTCCGCGGAGCCGCGCAGTTCTTTAGCACCCCCCTGTGAATGGGGAGTCTCGTAGCTTGTTACGCGTTAATTCCGGGCCATTTTCGCGCGAGTACCGTGCGAAACCGACCAAAAAACAACCGTAGGAGCGAGAACTCCGAAAAGTAGATGCCAAATGAACATTTCCTTTACGCTCGGTGATTTATCCATTATTTTATTAAACCGTGATTCACTATAGTTCTGACTTTTTTTCGTATGAAACGGAGGCTAGATCGCAATGTCTTTGTTGTGTAGTATATTTTCGTGCTCTGGGTCAAGCTCGAAGGGAGGGCAACGAGAAGAAAGGATAAAAGTGACTTCTTTTCGCTTGCTTGATCCTTTGAGAAGGGGGCGAGGAATAAGAAAGGTGAGGGGCGGCCGTTGAGGTCGCTCAGCGTGATCTGTTGCTCACGCCGCGGTGCACGCCGACAATATTGACTGGGTGGCAAGAAAAGGCCGAAAAAGGGGGCCTCCCTTTTTTCCATTCGCTCACTCCCCCGCTCCTCGTCGACGGAACATTAAGCACACACGATAACGCATGATTAACCGGCTAATGACTCTCCCTCCCGCTGCTTTCGGGGAGCCACTTTTGCGGAATCATCGCCTAAGGGGAGGAGGAATGCACCCTCTCTCGCGTCCTTTTACCGATAAGTGACAGATGTTTCTCGTCCCGTTAATCGACTGAATAATCTACGCCTGACAAATAGATCCACTGCCAAATTTGTTACATCATCGATTTGCAACGACGGTATTAAGAATTTATTAGCTTTTAATCGTGTTTCCAAATTAATGATTGAATTGGTTGTGAGATGATTTCTTTATGGGAATCCAGTGCTCGATATTAAAATTGGCATGAATTCTTTATGGGACTTTGTCAAAATATTCCTCAATAATATTTTTGGCGCTGTTAAATTTGATGAAATTTTCAATCGACGAAAGGTATGAATAAAGGGTGCGCTTTTGCTACAGCCCTTGATCTCAGAAATAAGGGGTAGATACGAATACCGAGACATCTGTCGCTCTCTGGAGAGACTAAAATAGGGGTGATTTTTGAAGACAGTGCCATCTGACAGGAGCTCCTCTGCATTTAGGGGTAGTTAGTCAATAGTCGGTCTGAGTATTGATTCATACTACTTGCGAGGAAATAAAATGCGAATCTTGTGATCTTCTTAACCGATAATCGTTAATGGCTTTCTTTATTGCTCGTTCAAGATAAGCTTTTAGCTTCTAACGATATAGTACAAAACGTTCTCATCATTTTGATACAGTCGTAAGTGTCTTTTGATCAAACGCTCAACTTTTCTTTCAATTTCGTTTCCTAGTATTGAGATCGCAATTTTTTTGTAGTAATTCAATTCAATCAAATTCCCTGATCAGCTAAAAAGCAAAGACGTAAAATCTTCAAAAATGTGAAAACTGTGTTTTATACGATTGCTTTCAAGACTTAATCAAACCAATTTCACCAATCGATGAAAACGAGCTGAGAACGTATCGGGCCTTATTTAGCCCAATTTTTTGTAGCGATCGCATTAAATTCAATCAAATTCCCTGATCATCTAAAAAACAAAGACGTAAAATTTGCAAAACTATGAAAACTGTATTTTATACGATTGGTTCCGAGACTCGATCAAACTAATTTCGCGGATCCTTCGAACCGATCGATGGAAACGAGCCGAGAAGGTATCGGGCGTTATCAAGATCGAAAACCCCTCTGAAAACGCCACATTCACCGTAATGGCGGGTTCGCCAGAAGGAGGCTCGTTCCGTCGAGTCACGTGGACTGGTTCTCCTTTTTTCTCGCCCTTTTCTTCGCGTCACCCTCGCTCCTTGGCCCCCGCCCGCCTCTCACACTTTTTTTTTTTATTTTCGTCGCATCGGCCGTCTCGTTCTGGCCACGGGGGCGAGTTAGCGGCTTAACGAGGTTATTTCACGACGTCGGGCTATGGCCGGGCCATAGGTCGCGCGAGGATGAATAATGATTCGCAGGGCCGCTCGCCGTGGCTGACTGCGCCACGTATTCGTTGCATAAACCCCGAGTTATATGGACACGTGTAAAACTCCCCCTTCTCACGGATAACGCACGAAGATATATGATTCGAGGAAATTCGGTCTCGTATCAAATCGCCCCGCCGATCTTTACAAAGAATCCTCGTAGAAAAATCAGCGCGCTGTCCGTCACAAGAAATCGGAACACCGATCTCTATACCGATCTTTTAGACGTACGCGAAAAAATCTATCAAGTTTTTAAGTGCATCGGTACAACAGTTATTTATATACTGATCTAAATTTTCACGTTTTTATATATAAATATGTAAAAGCTGTATTTGTTGCGCATTAAAATGAGAAGCGAAACGGGAACGATGAATAGGAACGGCGGCGAGAGAATGGAAAAAAAAGGTTGAGGAAGATGTAGCAGGAAGATAAGGCGGCGGAGCTTCGATCCCGCGGCGCGGTCTTTGTTGCAGAGCGCAATAATTGCGCGGGAGGGTGGGCTGAGTCTGGGAGGGTGCGAGGGGTGCGGCAGGCAGCACGCGCCGGAAACGGAACCGAGAGTCGTGTGTCCCCGGCGTTCCCGGGCGGAACTATCATGATTAGTCACGGGGCCTGCAATGAGCCGTGCGAGAACAGAAAGACGCAAACCGTTCCCTCTTGCTCGAGATCCGCTCGACCCGAACCGAGATCGATTTCGTTTCTCCTGTCGTACAATCGAACAATTGAAACCACCCGGGGGAACCGGTGCCCCCCCCAATAGATACAAGGATGAATATTATAGATTTTACCCAAAATTTATAAAATATCTAAGAGAAAGAGGGAATCATGTCTGTATCAGATTTTCGATGTTCTGCATGTGTTTGTTTCTACATTTTCTGTACAATTGACTTTTGGGTGAAAGTATGAAATCCACAATCGAGTACTAAAAGTATCCAAGAAGCATTTTTCTTTTTTAACGCGCGATACTGAAATTTCGAATGAGGAACTCGATATTTGCGCGTCTTAAATAATAGACAATTCGAACTGTGAGGATATTCGATTCGACTTCGCTGGGACTATAACAGAGATTCGCACTCGAATCCCGGGAATCGTATTCGGAGGGTCTCGAAAACGGATGTCCGGGGGTCATCCGAGCCGGCGTCCCCGAATTTTCTTTAATGTATTCTTTCCATTTTTTAGGGGTAAGAAGACAGTTACGATCCTCTGAACCTTAGTCACCCCTTGAGGCTGGGAACGAGGGGTTGGAACCAGTCGCAGTTGCCGGTGCCGGAAACGAAGGGGCGCGCAAAGGTTCCCCGGCGAAGGGCAAAAGGGATCGCGCGCGCACATACACAATCGCCGCTCTCTGCTCGAGACCCCGAAACCACCCCCCGGGGTTAACCGATACCGGCAATTATCAACGCGTCTTGGTCACCGTGATCCACCCTCCTAAGGCCAGACAGGGGTGAGTTTTTGCTCAGTGATTAATCGAATACGTATATCTCAGATTTTCTTAGCAAATATCGACTACCACCGCTTTGTCTCTCCTCTTCCATTATTCTAATCGAAACGAGAACCAATTCGTATTAGACAAAAAATTAAAATACGCAATAATAAATAATATAATTGACGCGGTAATCACGTCGTTTCCATTCGTAATTGAATGGTAGTCGACGCATTGTTCCGAGAGAGCCTGGATAATTGCATGCGCGGAACTGTTGACGAAAATATGTACCATTGAATCCCGCACGTTTGATATTCGAGTCTGCTCTACTTTTTGCGCGTACAATGCGCTACGCGTTCTGGCATCCTGCCTCCGGGCCACTCTATGCGCGCGAAATTGGAATAAAGGGTGTCGGCGGGGCCGGGGGGCTGGCTCCCTTTTATGCGGCGTCGTTTGTCTCGGGAAGGTGCCCCATTCCGTGCAATTAGACAGACGAGAGAGAGGTAACGTTGCTCGCCTCCGCGTAGCCCGTGTCCCGACGTTTTCCGGCCGAGGGTACCAAAGTGTCACCGCCGATACTCCTCTCGGCTTTAATTGCCGGGAAACTTGGCTCTATCCAAGTGTCAAACGCTCTAATCGCAGATACGTCGCGATTTACGAGACGGAAAATCAATCTAAGCAATTCGTCATAGTTGATAAAAAATTGCCATTCGAGTTTCATTCACGAATTTTATTGAAACTTGATGCTTTTTTTTTATAGAACTTCGTATTAGTAAAATTCTGTAAAATGCAAGAAGTGAAATTAGGCTTTTTTTATTCGGTGTAACGAGACGTTGGGGTTAAATAGGTCTGGTATTGGTACGGGATCGGTTGATTAGATATCGGATATTGTGTCAGCGTGTCCGAAGGGCGGGTGCATGTATTTAATGTTTGCCGGTCGAGCACCATCCCGCCTTGTTTGCCCTGGTAATTGATGTTTGACAAAATGAGGTGACGCGCATGCCGACAACGTGTTGTTGTTTGCCGGGGCAGCGCGACGCTAGTTAGCCCTTTTAAGGTTCACGGGACTCCGCCGTTCGATCGGCCACGCTCCACTGAACCGACCCCCCCCCCCGAGGTCATGGAACCATCGCACGGGGCTCCAAATTGACTGACCGAACCTACAATTCAAAGTGTCAAATTCGATTTTAGTCTTTGCTTTTTACTTTAAGGAAGTTCATCTGGTTAAGGAATTAACAGATAGATCTCCAAAAAAAAATTTGATAGTCTATAACAGTATACCAGGATACCTCAAAATAATTTTTAAGTCATTTGGATACCTTAATGATGAAATATTAATATAAATATTTTTTACAATTTTACATGTAGTCATATGGAAAAGAGTGATTTCCCAGACTTCTATCGCTAATTTCTTAGATATTGACAGACAGTTTTGAATTAAACTTATGTCATATTAAAGAGAAACATTTAACGAATATTTTAATTGCAAATTTAGGTAGATTGGGTGACTATGAATCGAGAAATATATAAACACAACAAACGAAATCTGCATCTTTAGAGTAGATAACCTCCGTTATTGACATGTATGCTAGTCAAATCAAGCTCCCTTTTCCTATAACTTGCATTTGACTTGCTACGTACCAGATGAACCTCCTTAAGAAAATGATTTAACAAGAAAGTTTAGAATCGAGAGTAAAGAATCGTCTTTAAAACCACGTCGTCCGGCGGAGGATTTCTGATCGGCGTTGAAATATATTTCTGTTTACTCAGCCGTGACGAGGCCGATCAATTTTCACGTGGAGAACTATAATTTCGCGAAGGCTCTTTTGTCGGGCGAAGCTAGAATTATAGCCAGGTATTACAGGCCGGTGGCACGAAATGTTCGGGGATCTAAGTTGCCGTCCCAGGGCGATAGAGAACCAGATAGAGGATTCCGAGCTTAACCGAGCCGGAGGGTAGATCAGAGGGAGAGGAGTACCGCGCGCGGAGGACGGGAGATAGAAGAGGGATGCTGGCTCGGCGAGGGGTGCATCCAGGATCTCCGTCGGGGTGGCGATTCGTGGGGCGGTCGGTCGTCATGGATACGTTCCCGGCTAACCCCTAACCGCTCCTCCTCCCTCGTCATCCACACATTTTCGCGACTATGCCGCCATCATCGACCCACCATCTTGCGCCCAGAACCCGACCGTGCTCTATCTCCAGCTGGAAAATTTTTCGGCCACTTCGGCGACGCTCGAATCGGCCAACTACCGATGACTACCGATCGATGAACGTTTTTCAACCCCCGGTCACCCCCGGCCTCCCACCGTCCTCGCGTTCTCGATTAAATAATTAAATCTGCCTTGAATAATTCATTTGCGAGTCCGCAGATTTATCGATCTCAATCTCGCTTTAAATTCATAAAATTCACTTTAATAAATCCTTGGAAAATCTTATTAAGAAAACGCGTGCAAGATTCATTTTTTAAACCGATGTTCTAAAGCGCGTTGTTCGGCGGGGAGCAGACGGTAGCGTTTTGAAAAATTCCTTGAAACGCGGCAGAAGGGTGGGAAGCGTTTACGGCGCGTGAAGTTTTCGCGGCGCCGATAAATTTCCGAGGAGCGTGCAGGATATTGGTGTGGCCATAGAGAGCGGCAGTCGACGACCGTTTTGCTCAGTTGGCAGCGGTGCAACCCTCGTGCAATGCACCCCGTCGTTGCAACCCGCCCCCGCCTTTTACTGCGCCTCCTGTTTCAACCGCCACCCGCCGACCGGCCGGGGTGGACGCACGCGGGGACGGGGGGTAGTCGGCCGGTAGATAACGTGATTTACACTGGCCGGGTAATTAATGTCCTCGGCGACCGGCGCTTTAAAAAAACAATCGGAAATCGGCGACAACGAAGAGCAACAGTCAGGCTACCGCGTCGCGCCGCCCCGGTATCGCCTGACAAATTATCGCGTCCCGAGATTTTTCCTCTTTTTCATTTATTTATTTATAACCCCCTCGCGTTTTTGTACCGCGCTCTCGTTTTTCGATGAACAGATCAATTCTCTGATCAGATGCCGGACGACAATCGAGAGCAACTGCGTTTCTGTATAATATACGTATCGCAGCGTTCTGTATCGTTCGGTGCAATTCCGATAACAAACGACTCTTCTCGTTCTTATTTATTCCTCTCTCGCTCTTGGCGTTCCTCTTTTCAACAGTAATTTTTAATTAATGGACGGCGTACATGAATTAACGCGAATGCACGTCGTTCAGTGCTCGATTCACCGATTTCGATGAAAACGAGCTAATTAGTGGTGGTAAGCGGCGTGAGAGAAATACGTAGATCGCGTGAAACGATGGAAACGTACGATTAGATCTGCGATTTCTCAGCCGTGGGAAAAGAACCCAGTGACTCAATCCTAATTATCTGCGGCAGCAACGTTGACCTTAGACGATGGATCGTACGTAATAACCTCGTATCTCGCTCGGCGCTGTTTTCTATGTTAATCACGGGTCACGCGAGTTTATACCGTTGAAAAAAGCGCACGCGACCCGATTACCTGCAAGCTCGTGTGGTACAGGCCAGAGCCAGGTGTCGAGATAAAGCTTCGACTTTCATTTCATTTTACTTTCAAATTCACTTCCCCTTTCTACTGTTCCACTACGTATTATCAATTGAAAGAACGCACCAGGCGTATTCTGTCTTATCCCCCTCGACCTTTCTTCATACTGTCAGAGTTTCAGATCGAAATTCCTCATAAAGGTTCGATGTAAAAATTTGCCCAAACACTTAGTTAAAGAATTTCATTAGAAAAATTGCAACTTGGCAGAGCATCGTTTTTTTCGCATTCCCACGTCAGACGAATTGCTAATTACCTGCTTCATACTCTGTTGGAATTTCATGAGGGAAACTTTTGAAATTTCATTTCATGGGAATTGAAATTCCCCATAAAGGTTCGATATAAAAATTTGCCTAAACACTTAGTTAAAGAATTTCGTTAGAAAAATTGCACCTTGGCAGAGCATCGTTTTTTTCGCATTCCCACGTCAGACAAATTGTTAATTCCCTTTCTTCCTACTCTGTTGGAATTTCACATTGAAATTCCTCATAAAGGTTCGAAATAAAAATTCGCATAAACACTTAGTTAAAGAATTTCGTTAGAAAAATTGCACCTTGGCAGAGCATGATTTTTTTCGCATTCCCACGTGAGACAAATTGCCTATTCTCTCTCTTCATACTCTGTTGGAATTTCATGAGGGAAACTTTTGAAATTTCATTTCATGGGAATTGAAATTCCCCATAAGGGCTCGAAATAAAAATTCGCATGAACACTTAGTTAAAGAATATCGTTAGAAAAATTGCAACCTGATAGTGCATCGTTTTTTTCGCGTTCCCGCGTCAGACAAATTGTTAATTCCCTTTCTTCATACTCTGTTGGAATTTTACATTGAAATTCCTCATAAAGGTTCGAAATAAAAATTCGCATGAACACTTAGATAAAGAATTTCGTTAGAAAAATTGCAACTTGGCAGAGCATCGTTTTTTTCGCATTCCCACGTCAGACGAATTGCTAATTACCTGCTTCATACTCTGTTGGAATTTCATGAGGGAAATTTTTGAAATTTCATTTCATGGGAATTGAAATTCCCCATAAGGGTTCGAAATAAAAATTCGCATAAACACTTAGTTCAAGAATATCGTTAGAAAAATTGCAACCTGACAGAGCATCGTTTTTTTCGCATTCCCACGTCAGACAAATTGCTAATTCCCTTTCTTCATACTCTGTTGGAATTTCACATTGAAATTCCTCATAAAGGTTCGAAATAAAAATTCGCACAAACACTTAGTTCAAGAATATCGTTAGAAAAATTGCAACCTGACAGAGCATCGTTTTTTTCGCATTCCCACGTCAGACAAATTGTTAATTCCCTTTCTTCATACTCTGTTGGAATTTCAAATTGAAATTCCTCATAAAGGTTCGAAATAAAAATTCGCATAAACACTTAGTTCAAGAATATCGTTAGAAAAATTGCAACCTGGCAGAGCATCGTTTTTTTCGCATTCCCACGTCAGACAAATTGCTAATTCCCTTTCTTCATACTCTGTTGGAATTTCAAATCGAAATTCCTCATAAAGGTTCGAAATAAAAATTCGCATGAACACTTAGTTAAAGAATTTCGTTAGAAAAATTGCAACCTGGGACAGGAATGTTTTTTTCGCGTTCCCGCGTTAGACAGATTGCTTGTTCGACGACTTAAAATAGAAAATGAGATAAAAATTTGTACTCACCGGTGATGGAGGCGGTGGGTGAAATGGCGGATGGATTGGCACGTGGCGGAGGCGAGAAGGCACCGGAGAGGTATCCGCCGCGGTCGGCTAGGGCCTGTTTCGCCTTGTCGACGCTCTCCTTTAGCCTCTGGAAGGTGCTACCGCAGGTGAGGCCGCGGTACGGCCAGTTCTCCTGCTTGACGCTGGCCGCGGTTACACTCGCGGCCGCGGCCGCGGCTCCGGCCCCGGATGCTCCCTTTAATTCGAGCGCACCTGCGTACGAACAGCTAGCGCTGTCGTACATCACCAAAGAGCCCCTGGAAATTACAATTAGATCCTTACAGTCGCTGCAATTTCTTTTAAATTAAAATTAGAAGCAGAAAAATGGAACATTTCTACAATGAAATATTTTTTAATTTCAATTGCAGTCACAGCAATCGTTGCAGTTCCTTTTTATTAAGATTAGAAGCAGAAAAATTGAACATTTCTAGTGCAGGCTCTTACAATATATCGGTAGCAGCGTACAATGTACCGTGATACCGTACGAACATTGTACATGACGTGGAAACAACAATGTAACAAACGGGCGATCTGATAAAGATTCTTATTTTATTGAAAACATTTTCGAGGAGTTTTTGGAAAAAGAGAATTGTCTCTGACCATCGTGAGAACCTTTTTAAAAGTTCTAAAGAGAAAATAAGGAAGAGGAAGAATAAACAGGCAAATTTGTAGAGGAGAAGAAATACATTAAAATCGTGGAAGGGAAGCTGGATTTTTTGCATTAGAGAAGGAATTATAAAAGTTGGTAGAGGAAGCATTCCCGTAATAAGTGTAGTGGAGAATAAAGTGGGATCCTAAAAGCTTGAGGTGAGACGAAATTTCTCGAGAAGAGATGAAAACGACGTGCCGTTCGAAGCAGGGACCGAGTAACCAGTAAGGAAATTATCTAATAAAATGAAATTACGTCCCGGCTAATCGACGTGAATCAGTGTTGATAATTGACTTAGCGAGAAAGGTGTCTATTAGCAGATTGCATTCGCGATTACCTAAATCCCGTATCTGTAATCTGTCCATTACGGATTATCGGTGATCGTGACATTACGGTGACGCTTCGAACGCGAACGTCTCGATCAATCAATCAATCGCGCGCGACCGATTCGCTATCGCGGACTTTCGACAGCGTCATTACATTAACAATGCGTTTCCTTCGTCGGTGCCATTTTTTCAATTACTCTCACGAGTGAGCAGAACGGATTTTTAATTCGAGAAAAGTTGGATTAATGGAAAACGTACAATAATCGTTTTCCTTTTCTTAATACAATTCTACCGTCGATCTAAAAATTCTAAACAAGATTTTAACAAAGTTTTTGTAGCAGATAAAATGGATGAATACAGTTGTAATGTATAATCGTCGGGGATTATTAAAATCAGAGTCCTTCGACAAGCTGGGAGTCTCGTGGAATCGGCGGGAAATGGGAAAATCCGGTGACGGCGAAGATAGCCAGGTAACTAGAGGCAGATTACGTGCACGTAACGAGCGGGGGAACCCGTAATCGATCTATCGTAATTTAGTCTGGTACATGTTATCGGGGCCCGCGCGAGTTATCGCGTCTCATCGGAATTCCGAAACCGATGCTCCAAATCTGCATTATCGCGACGCGACTCGCTTTCTTCGACCGCGACGATTCGTCTCGTTCCAACGACAATTGCTAACTCCGCCCGTTCAGTTCCCTTTCCGGGAAGCAAGAAATAAATTTCGACACGAATTCGAGAATCCAAAAACAATACTAATTCTCATCTCTTTATCGCTCAAGTTTTCATCTCCGTTTCGAGAGATTCGATGACGCGTTTCCCCTTCCTCGCGGCGTTTCGCGCGCGAACTCGGTCTTTCCCTGTTATTCGCGAGATGCACCGCTTCCTCCCGCGAGTTACGCGAATTGCTCGTCCGACAGGAAGCGAACAATGACCAGGAGAGGAGAACGAAGATATACGACGATTTTACCTGCTGTCTACGCGACGTCCACGATAAAATACTAGCTGCACGCCGTACACGCTGACCATCGGTCCTCCTTTCGACGGACTAGATCACGGCGACGATCGGGTAATCGGCGACGAGACGGTTCGATCGGGTCTCGCGTGGCGCATCGTTTGTCCCGGCCGGGCAAAAGTGTTCCGAGTCGGGAACGAAAACAAGTTCTCTCTCGCGACAGAACGCACCGGTGCGGCGCGCGGCGCACGGATGTCCACGGTGTAGGTATCGAGGTCAATTTAATCACGTTCACAAAACTGTCACATAATCACGGTGCACCTCCGGCGGGCCGCGAGTCTACGGTTTCCGCGTCCTGGATACGCGCCGATCGATACCGACTCGATAATCAGCTTCCTTTCCATCAGATCTTGGCCCGTCCCGCGATTTCGCTGATGACGTCCGCGAGGGAAACGGCATTGAACTTAATCCACTGAACACGACGCTCTCAACTCATAAATTCAACGGGACAACTCTTAATCGTTCGTCGAACCGGATCATTTTCGACGTTCACTAGAACAATTCTGCCGAGTCACTCCTAATTCACCAGTAATTTTCCTTAACCGTAGATCACTCGCTTTTCCTTAAACGATACCTTCCACTCGTTCGTCGAATCTCTTCCGTCAGTCTTCACGTCTACTTTAAATCCACCTGATGACACACACCAGAACGACCGTTCATCTCGGATCACGATCGTCCGCTCAGACGAAGTCTTCGAGTCTCTCTCACTTTGGTCTCCCAAATGTTCGGAGTCTCTCCTCTAAATATTTACTCCGACGGTGTACGCCGTTTGTCAAACGAATTGTCGGCGCGTTCGGCCCCGGGCTAGGATCCCGTCGACGGCAGCGGAGGGTCGCGTGCGCGGATGGTCCGTTCGGGCGACGCGGATATCGGTCGTCGAAGAGGCTGGACCCGATATCAAGAAGAAGGTACTCCGGGCAGGTTGTCTCGCGCAACTGCGGCCGCCGCGCCGCGGCCAGCAAATTGCCTGCTTCCGGGCCTCATTACATCACTCTGTTACTCTGTTAACGCTCGCCGGAAACCCCTCTGCCTACCTCGTCTAAACTCCCTCGATCTCGCTCCTTCTCGTACGCGTACACGACCGTCCATACGTACCTACACACTGCGCTATTTAAATACGACGTGTCGCGACTACTGTTGATAAGAAAGGAAGAGAGAGACGAGCGTACGCGTGTGTCCACCTTGCTGCGTTTTCTTCTCCGATCGGACGATCCGAGAGGAGACCAAAGAGAATCGTGTCAAACGGTTTATTGAATGCGCGTAAATAGACCGCGGATTTTTATGCGAAGTGTCTAATGGTATCAATGTATAAAAAATGGGTTTTAATAACAGTTTTCTCTGTTAGATATTGCAATATGCAGTCTGCTTCTAATATTTTTTATATTTTCATATATATAACATATTTATATTTGCACGTTCTTCTCACAGAAATTCTTGGCATGAATGACCAATTAGAAATGTTTCCACGAACAGCTCCTTTACTAAATGAAGAGACGCGAAAATGCAGTTTGAACTTCCCGGTTTATGTAACAGAGCTAACTTTTCTGAAATAGTTACGTTTACCTCGTAGCACAAACGTTGTTAAAAATTCAATAATTGCGACAGAAATTGACCATCGTTGAAAATGAGAAAACTAGTAATTGGCCGTAGAGCAGTTAATAGCTGACCATTTACAGTAGAACCAAAAACGATGAAGGCGATTACTTCGGTGGCGTTTATTTGCAACGATTATGACGGATTACGAATAAAAAGACGAATACGAGAGGAAAGAAATTAATTGTATATAAAATCTGATTGAGGAACAGAGTAGATATTTTCTATGGCTGATTCGTATAAGTACATTTTCCCAATTTGAGTCTTTGGCCATTTCCACCATCGCTCAAGCTTTTACATGATTGTAGCAAGAAATTCGCTTTCATATAAAAATATTAAGTCACTGCGAAAGCCTTAAATCCAAAATTAAGTCACTGCGTTAATAAACGAGTCGATGAATTGAATTCTTGATTTGACCGTCTCTGAATCGATATTATCAATAATAATACGTAAAAATAATTGATTACGTTCTACGATTATTCCCGCTCGTCTCGTCTACATGTCCGTACAAAGATGCTATGCAGAATGCTAATTTCTCAAACGCGAGGCAGGAATACTGCTCGGACGGCGATAAAAACCGGAACGACTTCCATAATCACGGTCCATGCTTGCTTAATACATGACAAAGTTCATTGAAGAGAAAAGGAAGACCGGGAGCAGAAGCATGGGTATTAACTGAACGAGCCGCTCTTCCTCGAAAAACAGGAATTCTTTAATGACAAAAATAAAGGCGAACGATGCACGAATGCATTCCCACCGCGGACGCTCGATTAGCATGATACATGCGAATCTCCGCTCCAAAAAAAAGATGATGGATTTAAAAAGAGAAACGCTGTCGTCGCTGATAAGGTATTTCGTTTCTACGTCGGTACAGATCAAATCCGTTCGATTAGATAGGCGTTCTCCGACGATATTCCAAGAGATTTACTATAGAATTCATTATTGATGCAACGAACTTTATTTTTATTAAAAATCTCGAAGGAGCGACGCATTTTTCCATTTGATCCTCGGGACGGATTTCAGGGATCCGCGATTCCAGCGAAAGTGTAGGGTGTGCGAAATTTACGAGGCGTTGAAAAAATGTATAACGACGTAGAACGCGAGGCAGTAAAAGCGATGGTAGGAAAAATAGCGAACGCGGGAGTGGTAATTTAGCGTTGAAGATAGGTGCACGGTTAATACGCGAGGCACGCGCGTGTGAGACAGGTGAGCTCCCGTGTTCGCGGCGGAGTACGTCGTCAAAAACGGTTAAAACACGTGGGGAGAAATGGCGATAATGGCTAGGGATGGCTAGAACGAAACGTTTTCATGCAAAAGTATAATATAAATTTAAAGAAAAAGTTTCTCATTTAATTATGCAGCTTTTGATATTCTGTACAATTCTGTGTCAGCAAAAATGTGACATAAATTAAAATTTGTTTTATGATTTAGAATTAGAGTTAGAAAGATCGTCAATATTTTCTGGACACTCGATTTCCTTATAAATCTAATGATGATTCTTGGTTTATTAGGAATTTGATAAATACACTACGATCTAATCGAGAGTCTCGTTCCAGCCGATACATCAAAAGCACTGCTTTTAAAAAATCACGAGCTCGCAAGCTCGTCGGATCTCACCACGAATTGAATACAAATTCTGAGAAAACAATTGTCGACGAGACTCACCGTCAATGCGGGGTCCTGCGTGTATCCTTATCCAGCACTGTCAGATCCAGTTCGTCGTCCGGCTCGCCGGAACTGTCCTTAGAACCTCCACCTTCTCTCTCAAAACAACGTCCCGAAAATATGCGAACCGACGCGTCGCGGTGCCCGATTAACTGAATCCAAAATCCATGTCGCGAACACGCGAACTTCGATACGACGACGACGACGGCGGCGGCGACGAGACCGGAGTCCTGGGACGTGCCGGCGCGGTCGTTATCCGGCCGGATCGCGGCTGGAGGGTATGCAACGAGGCTGCGAGAGGAACGCGTGGACCACCGTGGCGAACTCGCGATGCGACGGACGCACATTTGGCAGCGGCGTTATCAGTCGCGGTCCGACGATTGGCCGTGTATCGGAGCCTGCGCCGGGACGCCGGGGTGGAGATGCCGCGTGGGAGGGTTGGTCGCTAACCCCCCGGTGGCACGAAGCGGCTCCTTAGAGGCGGGATCATCCACCAGGGTGGATCTTTCCTCACCCTTCCTGTTTCTCTCACCCCCCTCGGTCGACGGCTCCTCCGTCCTCGTCCCCGACGTTTCCGCGGTCCTTGTCTCTTCGCCCTCGCAAGATATCATCGTCGCGGTTGCGCTTTGTACGGCTCGGTTTCACTTTTTTTCCCACCCCCGGTATATTTTCATGTACGCGTCTTTTTTTAGCCAGCCGTCGGGGGCGACCGATCCGCGGAACCCCGTATTTCTCCTCGGGGATCTGTTGCGTTCCGTCCTCTCGACGCGTTTATCTCGAGCCGGTTCGACAATTTCATTCGAAACGATTTATCCGGACTATTTTTAATACCATAGACGTTACTAGTCGCGACGCGCCGCGTCTCCTCTCGCCGGGGAAAGTTGTTGCACACGAGTCTAGAAATTTGGCGTGCGTCGTACACTTGGCACGGGTTCAACCTGATGGGAATCATTCTCCTTTCGATTGTGTTCCAATGGGTCTCCGTAACAATCCGACGTCTCCGTGAAAAAAGTTTCAATTATACTCGAACAGACGCATAAAGCGCGATCAACAGATTTTACGCTTTCATCGACTCGGAGTCACGCGCATAAAAATATGTAAAACGTTTCGAGCCGAGGATTAAGTATTTCGCAGGTTTTATATGAGAGAAATGGATTTTTTTTTTAAGGGACTACCCTAAATGTTTTTGTGTGCCATTGAAATTCCCAGGGCGGTTCGCAGATTCGATTAATGTATCAATGGTATCGGTCGATCTTTATGCAAGGTCACGGTGCGTGTACACGAAAATTATCAGATCCACGGCGTGCAGTAACAACGAGGGCGCGACACGTCGGACACGTGGCCCGATTTTCAAAGGGTGCTGCCAGCAACCCGGCCGACCACCGGTCCACATATATTCGTACGCGTCGCCGATAACAATATATCGTTATCGTATTCGTTAACCGTAGTGTCGATTGGCAGCGAATTCGCGTTATCGAGACCGGCTTTACAGATCGCGTTACAGCCCCCCCGCCTCTCCTGTGACAGTGTCCAGAGATCTCATTGTTTCATTTGGTATTAGCACGATTCAAGAACACTGACGTTCTGATACAAAATCAATATTTTCTATTCAAAACGAAATCTAAATACTACTTTGTGCACGCTGCGATACGTAAAGTGAGATGATAGTCGAATAGGACGACGAATTAAATTTTATATGGATCAAAATTAATTTGCGTAAGACTTCCTGATTGAATTGGCAAATATCGCACCATTTTAATTAATAATTCTTATTGTATTTCGTATACATGTATGTGGCTTTAATTTTCTAATTACTGACATGCAAATGAATGCATATAAAATCAGATGACTTTTTTACAAAATTTCTTCTTTCCTCCAAAAACTTCAAGGATTAATCTGAATGTTTCCCTGGCCGTGCTTTATGTGGCTTTAATTCTCTAATTACTGACGTGCAAATGAATGCATATAAAATCAGATGACTTTTTAACAAAATTTCTTCTTTCCTCGAAAAACTTCAAGGATTAATCTGAACGTTTCCCCGGCCGTTCTTTATTACACTCTATTTCATCTCGGCCTCTCCTTTTTTGTTCCTTTGGTCCGTTAATGCCGGCGGTGGCAATTAATAAAATACGAAACGATCGGTCGATGCCGGAAGTTAACGCGGATCGAGTCGGGTCCCGTACACGAGAATGCACTCGCCAATTCGTATCACAAAAGATTCGATGTTTCTCGCACGATTGACACCGTTCCTTGGTCCGGCGATCGGAAGCTTCACGCATGAACTGCGAACGGACCACGGCTCATGATTTCCACCGGAAACGAACCGGCACGGGGGTTACTCGGGCCGCCGTCCTTCTTAATCGCGATGCCCTTTAATCGATTATTCATGGGACGATGGTAAGTGTTACGGAAATCTTTGCTTCGGTAAAATTTACGGGGCGGTCGAAGAGATCTCCGCGGTGGCCACCGATTTTAAGTGACCAACCGTGGAACCGATCATTTGGTCAAGGGTTGTGAAATAAAAATGCCAATATGAGTTTTCATTCGTTTATTAATTGATAATATTTATTTATTCTAGCCTTCTCGGTCTTACAAAGGAGTTGGTTTACATTTTCTTATCCATTCACTTCTTCATACTATCCTCCCTCATATTCCATCTCTCCCCTTCGCACCCTTCACTCTAACTAATCCTAAA
>SMSR01009289.1:17095-32034 GCA_019453355.1 Ceratina japonica | reverse complement strand
ATTTCTACCCACTGGTTTATTTTCCTACAAGTTTAAGTTAACATATAAAGTTATATCTTAAAATTATATACAGGGTGGGGCATTTTAAACAGGTCACCTGAATAACTCGCTTGTTTTTGAAGATAGGAGAAAATGCATTAGACCAAACTTACTTGGTATCGGGGGGCTCATAATCTGGTATTACCAATTTTTCTGTAGGTGGAGGCGTCAAGGAGATATGAGGGTCAACTCTATTTTTTTAAACGGAACGGTATGGTTTTTTATTTACATTCTGATAGTGCGTTTGAAGACGAATACAATGACCTATTATGAAGGTCATTCAAGGTCATGCAAGATCAACTACAATAGAAAATAAAGTGGCTCAAAGCACTCTTCGAATAAATACATGTAACCTGTTATTTACTTATTCACTGCTACTTCAAGTGTTCAAAATGACGACCTTGTACACGGAGGCATAATGTAAAACGTTGCGATAATGATGATACTGCCTGACAAATTTCAGATGTATCAATGATGTATTGTATGATGATGTAATGATGTATTAATTTGCAAGCGAATTATTCAGGTGACCTGTTTAAAATGCCCCACCCTGTATATACAATTATATAATCAAATTATAGAGAGATACACAACCAAATAGAAATTAAAACATTTCTGATATTTGTTTGGTGCTATGGCAGGACATATAAATTTCCAGTTTCTGCTCGTTGTCATTGACGGTCGATTTCCACACTATACATTAGCACCCTACCTGGTTTATTTATTATCACTTCATTTACATAAAGTTTTCTGTTAGCTTGTCTGTTAACTTCTTATATTTTCATGACGTTCGGAAATACAATTTTTTATTATCTAATTTTCTCTTTTAAAAACTGTCCGGAATGTCAGTGGAACTTTTTGAATATGTGAATTCTTGGCACATGTCCGAGAAAAGGTGTGCCACTACTGTCATATATGATATTACTTTGGCTTGCACGATACGTCTGACTATGCACGGGCCTATTCTACTGCAGCACACGGAAGGCTGAACGTGACTTAAATAAAGGGTACATACCACGTTGAATTTTCGTTTTTTATTCGATTCTATAATGAAAATAACTGAGTTTTAGACAAGAATAAAGAAAATCTCTTAAATTGAATTTAGTTTACATATTTTTTGTACAAGTATTGAATCAAATTTCCAAAAATGTTTGGAAATTTAAATTATATGCTTAGATACTTGCTGATAGTGAAACGTTATATTATTGTCTAAAAATCTATATTTCTATGAAAATATGCTTCAATATAAACAATATAAATAATATGTGTAGAATTACACATTGTTTACGTTTTTTGACACATACGTCACACAATTACGTTACACTATAATTAAATTGTGATCAGATATACTCATCTCTCAGTCTCCAATATAGTTGTGTAATCTCTATGTACTTTTTCCATTTGTGGTTATTCAATGTTTTTTTAAATCTGAGTGAATTGATTATATGGTTTATTCACTCGAGGCATTTTAGAATAAAAATTCAAAATCATGTATTGAATTCTTGAATACGAACTTAGTAGCTTATACGACATTTGTTGTGTTCTGAAATCACTTCAATTAGCAACCTGGGTACAGAAAGATTTACACATATTCTTAAGAGTCTAAATAACAATACATTTTATTTATTAATTTTTTCCATCAAATGTAATTCGAAAAATTTATCTTAAGTCACAAGCTTCCCTTGTCATAGAAGAGCTATATATGTAGTATTCATTGTTCTTCGCATTCCTTTATCCAGCTTGTTATAATTACAGCATTTTCTTTACAGAATAGAATGAATACGAAAACCTCCATTTACTCTATAAGCATTGTTTGGTAAAGTTTAGAATATCAACCTGTTCTGACGATATTTTAAAGTCTATTAATTAAAATAAGTTCACTCTACTAATTGTAAGTAAGACACATCCATGATCCTCTTATTTTCGTTACATGAAATCATATATGAATTCATATATAAATTTCATATATTTACAAAAATATATTATATCTAATTAAATCTCTATTATTTAAATACAAATTAATTTTATATACAGTGTGTACAATAAATATTAAATAAATCCCTTTTTTTTAATACAAATTAATTTTATATGCATATATTGTTATATTGATAGATGAATTCATTACAATTTCCATTCAGGTATTTGTATGAAACGCGGGAGACCGCAACCAGAAAATAGCGAGGCAATTTAAGCCTCGACTTTCCAATTACGCAACTAACCAGATACATATCAGCCAACCCACCCCGATTAATTTCCCTGGGAAACTGGGAAGAAGGGAAAGAAAAATAAGGGATAACTCGCATCGTCGCGCAAAACAAGCGACGGCGATCGAATCTCGGGCTTACTAGACTCGTTGCCCGATAATTCTACCTTCCGCTTAATTTGCCAGCGACTTATTGGCCGCTCCGCAAAAAGCTGTTTCGCGCTGCAACCCCGTTACCCCGCCCTCCTATTTAATAGGATTCAACCGCGGCGATACGTACAGAGGAATTATCTCGACTGACCGGGTTTATCAGCGCAGGGAAGACAAAATCAAATTGGCCAACACCACGATACATACGTCCGTCTCCATGGGATAACCGATATTTTCGGCTTGATTACTAATTTCCATCCTACTAGTTGGACAACCAAAATAAAATTTTGAGATAATTGATCACCGAAAAATTTTCTTTGACGTGAATATTTTAGCCAGAATGTGTGAAAATAATACTTCCTCCTGAACATCACCCAATGCAGCAATGTTGTAGCAATATTGCACTATAAGATTGCAAAATTTCAAATAACGTTGCAACAATGTTGCTGCAATATTCTGTGCTATTGGGGCTACGTTCTATTGTTCTAGAGAAAATTATACTAAAAATGTAGTCCATTATGAATTGTAAAATGAATGGATTTTTTTTGGCTATGAATTTTTTTGTACAGGACTGTGACGTAAGAAATTAAATGAAAGAGGTGAAACTGAGAGACAAGAAGAGTCGTCGTCTCGCAGGGCAATGATTGTTGGTTTCCGGTTGTGCATCTACTGTATTCAGGATCGGTCGTATTGATGGGCTTTTCTATACCTTCTTTCAAAGTATTCTATATACAAAGAGTAGAGTCTTGCTAGAATGCGGCTCGCGGCTTCTTCTTTTCCCTAAGTTGCGCCGCCGTTTTCATCATTGAGCTTCTGTATTGATACGCCTATGTAGTTATCTAGAATTCCTATCACACATTCTTCCCTTTGACGTTGACGATCTTTAAGTATTTCTTTCTTGTTGCTCCTTCTTAGTATTAAGGTTGTATGAACCGTAAGATCTCTGCCAAAAGTTTAAAACAAAGCAAGCTGTGTCCAATATTTGAAGCAATGAATTTTTAGAAAAAAGATAATTATAAAGGAGTAACGTTTATAAAATTGTTCAAGTTTTTCTTTCTCAATCATATGGAATTTTTAACACATAATGTCTAATATTCTAGTACATAATTTTGCTATTTTCTTAATCGACTGTACGTGACTTATAACTGTTTATATTGTCTACGTGTCCCACAATTCTTAGTTTCGCATACTTTTTATTGTATATTTTAAATAATATCCTCGAAATTGATATTATTTCAATTTTTAAGTATTCTTAAATTGTGTAATAAGAATTATATAAAATTACAAAATTCTGTCGTTGATGGATTCATTTTTTTTCATAAATAAAATAAAAATTCTGTTATTTGACATGGGGATTAAAGATGAAATAACTTTTTTAATAGACTTGAAAAATTTCTAAAATTTGGTACAGTATTTTATTAATGTAATGTCTAGTAAATGATAACATTTCAATGCTTTTTCATTGTTTTTATGTAAAGATTCACACAACCTTAAATAACTGTCTGCCGCGAAACTAAATCAGAATTCTTTCTATTTGAATGGAACAGATGTCAACGGAAATGAGAATGTGATTATTTGATCGATTGTTCTGATATGTACAGCTTGCGATTATGATTCTTCAATCTTTTTGATTCTGTTAGTTCCTCCTGACAGAGTTACACAGTATATATGATAATAATTTATTCTATTGAATTAAATACAGGAACATAACAACATAATTAAAGAGTGAAATATTAAACTTAGGACAGTGTGTCCTTCTACGACGTGAACGTTCGATGTAATGCCAGCGAGCTACACCGGCAACAGAAGGGCTGCCAACCTAAACGCATACACATGCACATATAGCCTATAGGGATTTTATACCAACACCTCCTATGGGTAAAAGATCGAAAAATAGTACTAAAGCTATGCCTCATTTTTTCAATAATTGATGTGGCACTGATATATATGGCTGAATTCTGACATTTAAAAATCCTATGTATTAAAAAGTAATTACTCATATAATTTTATTTTGCATCTGAATAAATGAAATAAAAGTAAAAGATATAGGCAGTATGTAAATAAATGAAACAATAAATATCCATCATTTATTTACATTCTTACTTCTTTTTTTATTTATTGACTAATTGGCTTAAGAACTAGGTAATAGAGTAATTTGTTTGATAACTTCCTTTTTTCTTTATTTAGTTTTTTCTATATACATATGTCTTTGCAAAAGCCAGTTTTCACATGTTCCTTATTTATGTACGTATGTTTCATTATACATATCGTTTTAAAAATATAATTAAAATGTAAAAGAATATTAATATGGGATTGAGTTCTTCTACTGATCTTTGGGCAATTATAGGAAATCTGTCAATACTTAAACAACCAACATTGAAAAAATCAGACATGGAATTAAAACTATCTTCGGGTTTTGTTCCCATACAAGAAACTAAGACAATCCAAGACAGATTAAGAATCATTGTTCTAAGCTTCTACGTCTTTATTAACTTGTTAAAGTATTAAAATATGTCTTTCATGTGATCCATTATTCGAATAACAATCTTAAGCAAATTCATCGTTCTCCAAATCAACGATCACGTAATATCACAAATTTTGTGGACGCTGCAATGTTTAGTGTCCCGTAGAAAATCTTTGAGTAGCTCGACGAGACGATAAGAGCACTTTCCCGTTGTTGTGAGACTTGAACCTCCAAACGCTGTCCTCTCGAACCTCCTCTTGAAACATCCTGTACACAATACACAATCCCGAAGCGCACTCGATCGATGCTTTTCCGTCTGACGAATAGAGTGCGAGCAACCGCGGCCGAAACAGGCTCTGCACTGCACACAATGTATATCCGGTCGCCGGTTGTCGCGCCGGAAACAATGGGAGCGGTTACATCGTGTCGCACAGTCATTTATTTCCGGCGCGATTGGAACGCGCTTGAAACGCGAGAAGATTACTCAACGTACTCGTCCGACATAGCCCCCTGCTTTTAGCGGTTATTATCAAAGACAATTGGGAGAAGTCACAGAACCACGAAACGCGACTCCAGTCTGGTTGCCACCTGAAACGATTTACATACGTTTGACGTCCTCGCGCTATCGCGTCGGCTGAAACCGCGCGTCTTCGTTTCAGGTTGCCAAATCGCATTGTTTGATAAAACGAATTCTCCGTTAGCAGGTGTCGCTGGAATCCGAGTGCGGTTCGCATCCCGCGCTGAAACCGCGTTTCAATCGCCACCGTTTGCGTTTCGATTTCCCTTGGCGAACGAAGATTTTATTGTACGGGAAACGATGCAATACCCCACAGGCGAATTTGATCGTCCTCAAGCTCTTGGCTTTCGATGCGGTTAGTTCCATTTTCAGGCTGAACAAGTTCGTTTGAAATATTGTGTAAGGTCGTTAGATTAATATCTCTTTATTAAAAATTAAAATGCATCTTTGTTCAAATATTTTTTTATTACTTAAGCATTTTATAACTCCTAGTTTGTCGTCATTTCATTTCTAAAAAAACTATAGTCAGCGTTCATGTAAATAAATGTATCACGAATGATATATCCAATTGTTTATAAAATAAGCTCGTTTCCATATACGTACCTAAAGATACTTCAAACGATTTTGAGCCAATTGCAATTGCACACGGCGCCACGACTATCCCAAAATCGTTTGAGATACATGTACACTTATACACGTGAACGAGGTGATTAAAAAGTTGAAATAAAACACAGCATTGAGAACCACCGTGATTTCAAATATTTTTTGGGGGGAATCGGTGTCCATCAAGTAGAAACACGTCCGAAGGTGGTCACCGTGGTACGTA
This sequence comes from Ceratina japonica, assembly GCA_019453355.1. Taxonomy (NCBI): domain Eukaryota; kingdom Metazoa; phylum Arthropoda; class Insecta; order Hymenoptera; family Apidae; genus Ceratina; species Ceratina japonica. The sequence goes on along the minus strand of SMSR01009289.1, from coordinate 25,835 downwards.
TAAATTCAGCGCAACAACTCCTTCCCGTCGGGTTAAAAGAACAGTAGTATTATAGTTGGATCCGGGAGTTACTGCCCAGGACCAACGGTCCCGGTGACATCCGGACGCTTTTAACTCTCCTTCCTTTCTTCGTATTGCGTAGGATTTGATTATAATTTTATTTACTTACAATATAAATTTATTTGTAACATAAATTTATTTATAATACAGGGTGTTTGTGAACTCGTGATACAACCGGCAAGGGGATGATTCCTCACATAAAGTTTAGTCGAAAACAAGGAATATAATTATTCCATATGAGGTGTCACTTTCGACAAAATCGAGTTCGAATATTCGTTAGAATTTATTTTACCTTGTCGTGTACTTGACAGAATTTATTTTATTCGCACAATCTAGTCCGGAATTTCTATTGCTGTTTGCATTTGTAAACAGTATTTAGGATATGGTATGACTTTAATTAATAGTTAGCTGTAAATTTCAATAATTAATTTATTCTATAATAGTAAAATACAAATATTTAAAATGTTCACAGCAGGCAAGTTATCACAGATCAAGGAATCTCTACATTGTTTATAAACACAAGCGGCAATGAGAATTGCGGATTGTACTTGTCCTACTTGTAACGTAAACTCTGTCCAAGTACATGCGTACCTAACGAATTTTCAAACTCGATTTTCTCGAAAATGACGTCTCGTATGAAAAAATTGTATTCCTTCTTTTTTTTTTACTGGAATTTATGAGAGAAATCATCTGCCACTTGCGGACCTAATCATCTCACCTTGCGGATTGTACCACGATTTCGCAAACATCCTTTATAAATTAGTTCTAACGAAAATTGCACAGTAAAGTTTAGCAATAACAATATTCGATACAGTTTGGAACTTCACATAACCTGTCTAACCAGTAACACTTCTGTTACAGGTCATGCTGTTTTAATAATATGAAATATATACAGATTGTCCCATTTAAGTCGAGATTGTAAAAAATCTCGAAAATAAGTGACTTAAAATCAACAAACTGACACATTTCCTTTAGTGTTCTGAGTGGGGAGTCAAATGGCACTAGTTTTTTAATGCGTAGGCGGTTTCAAGATTATTTCAAAATCATTTTGTCTTTTTTTTTATCATAAACCTATATTTTTTATTTCGGAATCATAGTCGACGCAAAAAGGTGTATAACTTCTGTTTGAAACATTTTTTTGTGTCGTCAATAGTTCACGAGTTATTGACAAAAAACGGAAAAACATTTTTTTTGTTTTTTATGTTCTCGGAATTTCAAGTAAAAGTTATAGGCACTGATGTCCTCTACAAGAAAGATTCTATGCATCTTCACGCTAACTTCACCATTTAACGAGTTCAATGTGATTAATTCGGACTTTATTGGTACTGACAGAATCCAGCCGTCCCAGCGCCGAAACAGCGCACTCCTGGAAAAAAATTTCGTTTTTCCTCTATTACTCCTAACTTAATGGATCTATGAGAAAATCGCATACAATCCTTTTTGTAGCTGACGATTAGAGCTATAATTTCTGTACGAAACATTTTTTGCTAGCGTCAATAGTTTTCGAGTATTTTGCAAAAAACTGTTTTTACGTTTTCTGTCAATAATTCATTAACTATTGACGATACAAAAAAATGTCTCGAACAGAAGTTATGCACCTTCTTCCGTAGAATGTGATTCCAAAATAAAAAATATGAGTTTATGATAAAAAAAAGACAAAATGATCTTGAAAACGCCTACGCATTAAAAAACTAGTAGTGGCATTTGACTCCCCACTCGAAACACTAAAGGACATATGCCACTGTGTTTTTTTAAATCACATGTTTTCGAGATTTTTGTTACATCTCGACTTAAATGGTTCTAGTAATTTATATAATGATTCCATTCATACTCGGAAACATTTCGAAACAGAGTAACATTTTTAGTATTGGAGCATAATACTTTAACTTCTGTAGAATTTTAGAAAGCTTAATTTATTATACATAGAATGTGTAACAAAAAATTAAAAAAAATTGTATTCACTGAAATCGTGAAGAAAATAGTAAAGGACATTCCTTTTAATCTTTTGATTAGGGTCTGTAGTAAAAATTGGAAGTCTCTCGTTTGCACATCTTCAAATTTACATGCATGTACGAAGTTTCATAAAAATCGATCAATATTGTTATACGCTATAAGCGATTAGAAATTTAAAAAATTGCAGTTCTTCACGACTTTCAATGTACGACTGAGATCAATTCAAGGATTTTTACATGTTTCGATACTTCTAACTTTTTTATGGTTTCACGGATTTTTATGAAACTTTACGCATTCATATAACACATTTAGATCTACAAACGGGACATTTGAAATTTTTACTGGAGTCTCCAATAAAAAAGTTAAACATCATGATCTTTTCTTTTTTCTTCGAGATTTTGACGAATAGGAATTTCTTTTAATTATTTGTTACATATTACATAGTAAACTAAGCCTTTTAAAAGCCTACAAAAAATTAAGTTAGTTAACTCGATATTAAAAGAACTTATTCCGTTTTGAAGTGTGTCCGGATATTAGTGTGATATAGTGAGTCACTGTAATTCAAAATACATACAAAAGAGAACCAAGAATGAGAAAATAAGCTTTTGAAATTTCCTTCAAAGAGTGTAATGCACTAAGAAGAATAAAACAATTTTTTTGCAAGTCGATGCTAAAACAGAAACTAAATTTACTTAATTTATAAACTGGACTACCGAAAAGCTGTATCTATCACTTGGCACCAATTTTAAGTACTATTAGTAAATACAATTAACTAATAATGTTGATGGTAAAGGAGTAATTTGTACCTTCAGTAATATTTTAAGTCCAATATAGACGAATTAACCAGCGTGAAACATAAATTTATTTTCCATGATTGTATATGTTCTTGTAAAACATTGTTTATTACATAATTATGATGTACGTATGATGTACTCTTACTATTTTTGAAGACATATTGTTGATACATGTTCAGAAATTGATTTAATTAAATTTCTATTTTGGCACTGACTTTAAAGAAAGTTATTTTATCCTTTCTGCCACACCTTTGAACTTGGTTTTTATCTTTTTAGGAAATTTATTATATATTTTCAATTTCGTTGTACTAGAGCGTGCGATGGATATCCGATTTGACGTGCAACTAACGAGGTTGTCCCGTAATATAATACGAACTCACCGATATCTACTGTATATTTGAAACTAAAACTATACTGAAAATCAATTTCCTCTCTTTCATCTTTGTTTCGTCCAGCAGCTTAAATTTCATTTTCCAAGCTCAAAGATTGATTAAATCCTCCAGAATCCTATTAATTTCTGATTCTCCCAGATCAATGACCCCATTCTCTAAGTCGTACCGCTTGAATCCACTATAATTCATCCATCGACTTTTTATTCGAGATGAATGTCTATCGAAAACTCACTGGTCCTCCTGATCGTTTCCACGACGCGACGATTAAGTGGTAACGTACCTCGAATCGGAAAACAGAAGAGGCAGAAATTGCGAAACTTTCATTGGGACTGCGCTCGGAAAATGACTAGCGCGTCTAGCCTGAAGGTGTTGAAGAAAAGAGAAGAGAAGAGATAGGTAGGTGCGGGGGGATTGAGAGGAAAATCGCTTTGACGCAACGAACGATTCTTAGCCGCGGTTCCAACACGAACAGGGAGAAAACATTTCTCACCATGAACGCGCGCGAGTCTACGTAGATACGCGCTGTAGCAACGCGGCGCGGCGCGCGTAAAACCGTCACGGAGACGGCGGAGAACTCGTTGAAAAGTTTCACGTAGAGCTGCCACCGCCTCCGACATTTCAACCGAACCGCTTTCTCGTGCAACACACCCGTACATCGAGTTTTCTACGACTTTCTCTCCTCCCTGGGGCTCTAACCAACCTCCGTCAGTTTTCACTTCCATCCGTCCTTCGTTGCACTCGTCTACGCCCGGTAACTTCGCCGGCTGTTCGCGGGAAACTCGCGAGATTTCGTTCGGAACGCGGATGGGATGGTCGTTTGAATTCCTCCTGCCGGATAGGTGAAACTTTCCTTTTTTTCGTTCCACGGCCAAGTATCAAGTTTTATGGTAATTGAGGTGATAGGAGGGAGACGTTCGCTCGATCAGACTAGAGGAATTCCTTTTTTTTGTCGAGAGTTTCATTCCAGGACGGCAAGAAAGTTTGCAAAATTTTATGAACGATAATTGAGAAATAGTTTACGAAAGAGAAAGTTAAACTTTTAAGCGTACCACGAAGGTACGGGATTAAAGTAGTAACATTTTCCATAGGATATTAACTTTTTTAAAAGATTTAAAAATCATCGTTTATTAATAACTGGCAAGTTTCCGTCACCTTGGCTCAATCTCCAGAAAGAATTAAATAATTATGTAAGGACATTTTACCGGTTCCTCCAAGTTCGTCAGTGAAGAAAATATTTTCATAGCTGTTTGTCAGATCTATGGGTAGAAATCGATTGAGTATAAATAATTAATCCGTATTATGATTTTCTTTCCTTTTAATTCAGATTTAATTTAATTTTTGTTCTTCTTTTTCGGTCACTCTGTGATCTAACAAATCAAGGGGCGCGGTAGCGCCCCGACGGCAAGTTTGAGGCCTGAACACGCCTGCGAGTACCGTGTGCCCTTATACAGGGTGTCTCATTTTAATCTTTACACGCGATCTTCTCGAAAAATGAATATTTTTCGAAAAAAATGTTTAAACGAAACATACTCTATTCGAAGGGGGACATGCAATGGTGGACACTGTTTTTTTTTAGATGGAGGTGCCTCCGAGATTCGAAGGTGACCTTTGTTTTTTTAAATGGAACCACCATTTTTTAAACACCTACGATGATAGTCCCCTTCATTAGGAATTCAGTTACTATAATCGTTCGAGGTCGCTCAAGGTCACGGTCGGAGAAAAGTATACGAAAACGTATAAGTAATCGACTAGAAATTTTTCAAAACATTGATTAACATTGAAGGACCTTAGTATGTTTACTACAAGTCTCAGTTGCGATAAACGTATTTTGCTTTCGTATTTTAACTTTAATTCAATGACCTTGAATAATTATAGTCACTGAATTCCTAATGAAAGGGACTATCATCGTAGGTGTTTAAAAAATGGGGGTTCCATGTAAAAAAATAAAGGTCACCTTCGAATCTCAGAGGCGCCTCAATCTAAAAAAAAAACAGTGTCCACCACTGCATGTCCCCCTTCGAATACAGTATGTTTCGTTTAAACATTTTTTTCGAAAAATGAATATTTTTCGAGAATGTCGCGGGTAAAGATTAAAATGAGACACCCTGTATACACGTAAATTCGACATTTTGAATTTCTTTCTGCAATATAATTGTACTTATTGCACTTTCTTAATGTTTTAAGGTTTTTAATACAGTTTCATAGACTAATTTACAATGCACAATAAGTCAAATTTAAAAAGATGTTTTTAATGCTGAGAAATTTTAAAGAAGTTACTAGAAGGGCCGATTACAAAATAAATTTTGTCGTTTCCAGGTCCATCTAGTTTTGCTTTTACCAAGAAGTTAGCTGGAATTCAAGATAATTCATATAGCCAACTTATAAATATGTTTTTTTTTTATTTGTGCATTTTGATTTTGATGAATGACATTGAGAGCGAGAAACTTCGTCGAAAAGGCTCATTTCATTGTTTACATTACGGAATTAAATCAATGTGTCAATGGACGTGGTAAGGTTGCCGAGAAACGTACGAATTTTTCAGAAAAATATGCGCGAGTGCGATAGTTGTGGCTCGCAGAATTGTTTGGACAACATAATGATTTTCCATCGGTATCTTTCACGATTCATTGTTCAAGGTACAGTAATATAAACTTGAAACTATAAAATCATGTGAAATTATTATCTTAAAACGAAATAACCTCCGATAAATCCGATTTTTAAAAAGGTAAATTATTACTTTTATTCATAATAAGGCTATCATTAGGCTTAAGAATAAATCATACTGCATATGTAATGATGTTCCTTATAATAAAAATTGTTTCATTAGAATGTCCTTATACTGACTCAATTTATCAGATCAGATGGTTGCATATTACCACGTAGGATTTAGCCTTTGTGAGATACAACAGAGAAGGATTAGCTCGTTAATATTAATGGCCCAAGCTGCAGGTAATATTCATGGCCAAATCTGCTAAAGATGCTTACGTTCTCTTTTTAGAACGAATTTAGACTTCTCGCGGAATTTTTAACTGTATATTTAAAAGAGAATCGTTCGTTCCTAGTAGATCTGTGATACAACGCCAGAAAAGTCGTGAGATCCCCCTAAAAAATTAACTTTTTCATGAAACGGTAGAGATTGGCAAGTTTGAGATGTGTGGTGCCTATAACCTACTCAGTCCCTATACTGAATAAAATAAAATAAATTCATTACCTCCTGGCATTATTTTATTTTATATATTGTTGTGAAATTGAGAACCACAAAGTAATGAAATCGTAGCAACGGTATAGTCAAGTTTTTAGCGGTGGAAGGGGAAGAACACATTGTACACGATTCCCCTGAGTGAATCTTCTTAATCGATAAATGAAATAAGTTTATGCTCGATGAAATCTGGAGAAACTTGAAATCCGTGTAAACTTGCAGCACTGCCAGTTACGCGATACTGCCCTGAGCGGTAGCATAGGTAGGCATACTAGGCATACGTTAAGTAGTATGAATGTATTATTGTCCACCGAGTTACAATGTGAGATGAGGAGAGCTATTAAAGCAGGGAGAAATGAGTTGGCCATGCTTTATCTACTTCATCCGTTCTGTCATCCAAACAGTAGTATATTTGAGTATATTTCTGTAAAGGATATTTATGGCAACGTGATTAATTATATTTAATTAAAGACGTTCTGTTAAATATAAAAAATGGACGTCACCTTCAACGTGACTGACCTTAACTAACCCTTCCTTCAATTCTAAAACCACCAAAAAGATATATTTCGAAAATATTCCATAATATATTTCCATGACATATGATTCCAGAAAAAAATCTGTTCGACTAACAGCAGTTTCAAATTTTTAAGAAATGCAAAACAGAAGAGTTTCTTTAAACGCAGCAAATATTAACTATTTCTTTCATTGATTCCTAAAGAACAAAAAAATACTAACAATATTATATTAAATTTGAATGAACTTAGAAAAAAGCAACACCATGCATGCATCTGTATGATTACCAACAAAATATGCTTGATTTTAACTAATATTTTTATATGTACATATATGTATACATTTTACATATACACATTTTTATACATTATATGTATGATTAAATACTATACTAAATGACATGTTTTTTTAAATATAAAAAGAGGAGAAGTAAAGAAATTATTTGGATTCGTTAGAGAGGAGATTAAAGGGAATAAATATTTGGGAAGCTGATTGATTAGGACAAAATTTAGAGAGCCCGCTTAACGGTGGTCGTTATCTCTTGTAGGACACTCCTTTTCAATCAGTAGTTAACAGTTAACGTATGGCCAAGTTGTTTCGCGATTAAATTACAGCCGCATCGGTTCGCTGGGCGGGATTAGACTGTCAACCGAGAATTATTGTCTCCTGTTCTGTCGCAACATGACTGACGTATTGTAACGATTTACGATAGTCGATTGCAACAGGAGACACGCATCGGGATCTAACTGATAAACCAATAATGGATCACGGCATTTCAACTCCCGCTGGTTGGCTAACTATCTTCGCTATCTTGTCATGTCTCGCCTATTCGTCGACAATCAAACGAATCGAGCCGATAATCGCCGATCAGTCCTGCGCGTATCTCGATAAAAATTTGTCAAATCCGATCAGATACGAACAGATATTCCTTGAATGAGGTAACACTATGAATTCTCTGAAATTCATGCATTACACGATCTTTGAATTGTTTGTCATTGTCAAGTTTGTTAACATGTAGAAAGATTATCTACATCGATTTTGATAAAACGAAGCAAAAACAGTTTTCCAGTTGAAAGAAATTGGCAATCGTTATTTTTAAAAATGGATTCTGTTTCATACATTATAAATCAGGAAAATTGTGTGCGTCACTTGAGGTGGAAGTCGTACAATGGCATTCAAAACTTCACATAGTATGAACAGATAGACATCAGTTGTATTCCTCACTGACAATCAGAGCAGGAAGAAAGTTTTAGGTAAGAGTGTACAGTACGCAATTCTCCTTAACATTCCTCCTGAATTCTACTATTTCACTTGTTAATTTGCACTTTTTCAAAAACTTTTATTCACAAACGTTGACGTTGTCCACTCTGATTTTTAAGTAATATTCTCATGAGTCTTTTATATGATATACTAATTTTATCTAATTAATTATTATAATATTAATAGTAGCAGTTGATAAATTTAATTTGTCTCATAATAATAGCAGCAAAAGAAAATAAATATAGAACGCAACATTTATTAGCAAAAACCTAGAATAAATTATACAATCAATTAAAAATATTGCTCGTAATTTTTATTTTTAGTGTTCAGATTGTTACTGGAATTTTCAATAATTTCGTTATTGTATTTTGAACTTGTAGATGATATTCCTTAGCTGTGAAGCTTCGTTTTTCGTGTATATCGTCTTTCTTTTGATGCATCAGGAACTGGACAATTAGAACTGCTTGCGGAAATTCTTTTTTTTATCCTACTTTTACAATGGGATGATATTCAACTAAACAAAAACAATTGATTTCGATCAACAGATGAAATTAGAAAAATAGTTATAA
>SMSR01009288.1:2243-13385 GCA_019453355.1 Ceratina japonica | reverse complement strand
TTTTTTTTTGTCGGACGACGAGAATATCGTGTGTACCTTTGTACTTCCTTGCTAAATCGGATTACAGTCTCGTCTCGCGCCTTGTGTACACTGTAAAAACGAGTTAATAGTAAAGGCGAGCTAACACCCGTACTCCTTTATCTCCCCCATGGGAAGCGAGGCTGCTGCGTTCGCGTATAACACCCGCCCACTCCTGATCCCCGGGATCCCACCGCGACAGAGTTATTTGATACTATTATGGGCCGGAAACGGGACTATCTCTTGTCCTTTCCTCTTTGACTCCGCGCCACATCGCCTTTTGAACGTTATTAAAGTAAAATTACTTTTAAGCCAGTTGGAACGAGCGCGCCTCTTCGCCGCCGTTGGTCGCGTGTACGCGTGTTTAGGTTACCTTGTTATTCTGGTTAGCCCGTTGTTTCGCGGAATTTTCGTCGCTGGGTCTCGAGAATAATTTTCTGAACGTGAGGTTATTCCGGTTAGATCTCTCGTTGAATTAGAGAAAAAGGTTCCCTAAAAAACGTACAGCGTAGAGCTGAGCTTTTAAGGTTGTATCAACTCTTACATAAAAACAAGGCCAAAGCATTGAAATTTTATTAATTTATTACTATATATTACGTTAATAAAACACAGTATAAAATTTTAGAAATTTTGCGAGCCTATTAAAAAGTTATTATTATACATGTGGGATTCTCATGTCGAATGACAGAATTTTGATTTTATTTATAAAAAAAGTATAAATGCAACAATGACAGAATTTTGTAATTTTGAATAATTCTTGATAGATGAGTTAAGAATATTTTAAAGTCGAAACATCGTCAATTTCGAGGATATTATTTAAGATATATTATACAATAAAAATTGTGCAAAAGTAACAATTATAGGACAGTTGCAAATCACGTACAGTCCAATAAAAAAATGTCGAAACTTTATATTAGAATATTAGAAATTATGCATTAAAAATTCCTTATGACCGAGGAAAATATAGGTCGAACAATTTTATAAACTTAAGCAGGTAGAAAATTTTATAACCTTCTCTATAATAATCATTTTTTATAAAATTCATTGCATTGAATATTGAACACAGATTTTTCTGTCTTACACTTAAACTAAAAATGTGCAAAAGTAAGAATTATAAGACAGTTACTAGTCTCGTACAGTCCAAGCAAAAAATGCCCAAACTATGTATTAAAATATTAGGAACTATGCATTAAAAATTCCTTATGAATGAGAAAAATGGGCCAAACAATTTTGTATATCTTACTCCTCAGTAATTATCATTTTTTCTAAAAATTGATTGCCTTAAATATTGAACACATCTCTTTATTGCATGTCTTAAACGTTTGACAGAGATCTTACAGTTCATACAACCTTAAAACTGAGATCCACGACGTAAATGAAAATCTCATTGAAAAATAATGATAGTACGACGTGTGAAAACGTATTCATAATACGATATAAATATAGTTTTCCCCATTTAATGTTCAAATGATTTCTTCAAGCCAACGTCACTCGATTACACCCCCTTTGGTCTAATTCTTTTTTAACTTCCCGGGCTAAAGGACAAGTTGAATTAGCTTCCTCTATGAATATCAAAGGATGCTAAATGAATTCCGCGGCCGTTAATTACGCGCCCGCTGCAATTACAACCGAACAAAGTTTTTGCTTTGATTTTCTTGTCGGATCCAGCGGTTATAGAACCCGTTCCATAGTCTTTTGAATTTAAATTACACGGAACTTGTCATGTGGAGGGCTAAGGGAGATCCGACTGTTAAAACGATAATTGACGTTTCATTTTAACCACTCGGCCCGGTCCCGTCACTGTTGCCGAGTTCCCGGCCGTAATGAGGAACCTTTGATTAAATTGTTTACGAAGTTATAATTCCCATTTCAACGTTATACTTTCAGTCATGAGATGTTTATACAATTTCCCGACGTCGAAAAACGACCACTCGTAATTGCTTTACGTTGGCAACGCTCTGCGCGCCCCGTTGCGCGCCGCTCGCAACTTAGGGCAATTGTTCGAATGAAAAATCCAGCGCTGAATAAAATCTAAATAGGACACAGAGGACATTGGACGCGTTATCGAGGGTACTTCGCGCGACTCGTCCAGGCCTTTCGAGCTTAAACCTGCTGAAATTCCGCGCGCGTTCGTTTCAATCATTCCCCGTGATTGATGCGCCGGACAAAACGCGCCATATTAAATTGTACCGGGGCCATATTCCATTAATACGTTCATTCACTTTTGCTATATTGGAAATGGATCATCGCGAAGAACGATAACGGCCGCTCGAGAATAATAAAAAATCAGCACCTTTCGGGGAATTCTATTTCGGTCCGCGATTAAATCCACGCGGTCATCGCGGCAGATTTATTCGGGACAAAAGAGCGACGGGAAGGCATCAGACCTCATTTTTTTACTTCGTCCTCGGAAGCGGGACGCGATACAAAAAGAACGCGATTGATCCACTTCCATTCTTCAGTATCGAACGAACGGCTCATTAAGGTTCGTCACTGTCGTTCATCTCGCGTACCGACGCAAAATCAACGCGATTCCCTCCCGACGTGAAAACTGTCACACGCGATCGTAACACACGTCATGTACGATATATATATATGATAATGTACAGGTGTATTTGTATAATCGTGTGTATATACATATCGATGGCAATAATATCTATATTATGTATATATACACGCGCAGACGTTTTACACAGGACAGCAAATGGAATGTTCACGAGACAGCTGTCATCACATGTGATATTATCGATTGTTCTTCAGCAATGATCCCCGGCACGTCTCGCCTACTGTCTGCACCAGATCCTACCGGACCGGACATTGGATCAAAGGGATTCTCATCGGGGACCGAGCGATTTTTCCACTATAATGCGAGTCGTTCTTTGATCCAATCATGGCCCACTCTCTCTCTATCTCTCTCTCTCTCTCTATTTGTGTGTGTGTTGTGTATCTGTACACCTGAAGCCTTCTGAAACGACGCTGATGACGTTCACCATTGAACAAGAATGTAAATCTTCCCGCTTGTGACTCTTCAGCTTCGTTTCAATAGGCGACCGACATACTAATCACTTACTTTCAGGTTCACTGAAAATCGACATTGAGACAAGCAGGAAAACAAAAGATATTAAAAAAAAAAACGAGAGAAACGGAAAATATGAAAGACAGCTAAAACACGCAGTAACGATTTGGTGTGTAGGGGAGCACAGAAAAACCCGTGTTCTGTCACTGCACCGCCTCGTGTGTTTTCACCGCAGATCTCTCGCCTCTGCTCGCAATATTCACCCTGTCTCTGTTAGATTTTTCACTATGAAACCCCCCACCCGCCCGCCCCCTCTAGCTAACTTGTTTCTGCCCCCCCGCCGCCCCTCTGCAGTAACTTGGACTGTGCTCTCTTGCCTTTCGTTCACGCATCTTTGAACGAGGGACACGTTTCAACATATCTGCGCTCTGACACGATTATACATTGACCGGTGATTTCACTGAGCACGGAAACGCGACTGCGAAATCGTCCATAAAACGACTGGCGTACGCCTCTTTTTTTTATGCTGAGCTTTCTAAAACTTTTTATCCACCTGTTATAAAACTATAATTTCAGTAAAATTTGTTTAATAAATATTTGACGTTGATGTTAATAATTGTATATTTGAGGACGATGTCCCTTCGTGTATCCGTGCAAACAGTAATTACATACCATGTCTGTACCTTAAGTAATGACACAATTACAGATTACACTTGTATATAGATACATACGATTACACACGCTCACCAACTCGAGTTCATACCATATAANTGTGTTGTGTATCTGTACACCTGAAGCCTTCTGAAACGACGCTGATGACGTTCACCATTGAACAAGAATGTAAATCTTCCCGCTTGTGACTCTTCAGCTTCGTTTCAATAGGCGACCGACATACTAATCACTTACTTTCAGGTTCACTGAAAATCGACATTGAGACAAGCAGGAAAACAAAAGATATTAAAAAAAAAAACGAGAGAAACGGAAAATATGAAAGACAGCTAAAACACGCAGTAACGATTTGGTGTGTAGGGGAGCACAGAAAAACCCGTGTTCTGTCACTGCACCGCCTCGTGTGTTTTCACCGCAGATCTCTCGCCTCTGCTCGCAATATTCACCCTGTCTCTGTTAGATTTTTCACTATGAAACCCCCCACCCGCCCGCCCCCTCTAGCTAACTTGTTTCTGCCCCCCCGCCGCCCCTCTGCAGTAACTTGGACTGTGCTCTCTTGCCTTTCGTTCACGCATCTTTGAACGAGGGACACGTTTCAACATATCTGCGCTCTGACACGATTATACATTGACCGGTGATTTCACTGAGCACGGAAACGCGACTGCGAAATCGTCCATAAAACGACTGGCGTACGCCTCTTTTTTTTATGCTGAGCTTTCTAAAACTTTTTATCCACCTGTTATAAAACTATAATTTCAGTAAAATTTGTTTAATAAATATTTGACGTTGATGTTAATAATTGTATATTTGAGGACGATGTCCCTTCGTGTATCCGTGCAAACAGTAATTACATACCATGTCTGTACCTTAAGTAATGACACAATTACAGATTACACTTGTATATAGATACATACGATTACACACGCTCACCAACTCGAGTTCATACCATATAATCGAAACGGAATGAATTGATGAGAACCGTATAAAGGAGGAATTAATTAATTTTCCCCTGATCTCTGCTTCCTATTTTTGAGAATTGCTCACTCGTATCTTTGGCATCCCTATTTGAACAGCTTATAGTACATAAAAAATCGTTTGAGCCTGTATACGATTTCTCGAGTTCGAAAGCTCTCGCCCCAGTATCTTCAATTACTGCATTTGTCATCGAGGCTGTTGAGATTGTGTGCCCCACCCTGGTCGTATGTATTTGTATATAATACTATATACAGATCTACTTTAATCAGAGAACGGAAGTCGAACGTATCCACGTCACGTTTTCGAGATTCGCATTAAATATTGAATGAAGCGGATTAGGTTGGGAATTGATCTACTCGGGTAGTAAAATAGTCGCGGAATAAATACGATTTTGTTCGCGGTTATGTATAAAATGCTGCATTATTAATTCTCGCGCNGGAAGTCGAACGTATCCACGTCACGTTTTCGAGATTCGCATTAAATATTGGATGAAGCGGATTAGGTTGGGAATTGATCTACTCGGGTAGTAAAATAGTCGCGGAATAAATACGATTTTGTTCGCGGTTATGTATATAAAATGCTGCATTATTAATTCTCGCGTTGACCAAAATTTACAGTCGACGATAAATTATTGATCGACCTGGAAGAGGTGTGGCAAGCGCGGCCCTCGCACATTGTGATTCATACAAAGCGGGAATATTTATCGCGGAAAAGTTCGCGACTTCGAGATTCCTGCTTAGATTTAAAAAAAAAATAGAAAGATTAACAAGAATTCTTATTAAAAAGTCAATATATTTTTAAATAATTATGAATTGCAATTACGACAGTGATAAATAAATCAAAGCACAATAGCACTTGAAAACCATTTGATTTTTTCATACCGCTATGAGTGCTCTTGAGGATTGAGGTCAATAGCGTGAAATATTTTCTCTGGCTATTCACTCTTTCAAAGGGCCATTAATAATTCTCAACAGTTTAAACCGCAACGAATAGTTCCAAATAATTTAATCACGAAAGTCAACAACTCCGTTTCGGATTTTTTCGCGGATCGCGTCGGATCGCGAAAGCCCCGGGCTCTCTCTTCGCGTTTATTTTCGTTTCATATCATATTTGACCCATTTTCATGCAAACTCCGTCGTTCAAAAAATTCGTTCGCACCGATCATCGTTTCCCTCGTCCGTGAGTCTCGNGATTAACAAGAATTCTTATTAAAAAGTCAATATATTTTTAAATAATTATGGATTGCAATTACGACAGTGATAAATAAATCAAAGCACAATAGCACTTCAAGTGAAAACCATTTGATTTTTTCATACCGCTATGAGTGCTCTTGAGGATTGAGGTCAATAGCGTGAAATATTTTCTCTGGCTATTCACTCTTTCAAAGGGCCATTAATAATCCTCAACAGTTTAAACCGCAACGAATAGTTCCAAATAATTTAATCACGAAAGTCAACAATTCCGTTTCGGATTTTTTCGCGGATCGCGTCGGATCGCGAAAGCCCCGGGCTCTCTCTTCGCGTTTATTTTCGTTTCATATCATATTTGACTCATTTTCATGCAAACTCCGTCGTTCAAAAAATTCGTTCGCACCGATCATCGTTTCCCTCGTCCGTGAGTCTCACGCAAACAATCCTGTCGGAAGTAAAAATAAAGTCGGGATGTTAGAATTTCTCTGGCCAACGGGAACGAGAGCTCGAGGCTGAGCGCTGGAACCACCTTTATCAAGATCGGGACTGCATAAATTAGTTCTAGAGAAATAGGATTTTCCACGTGAAAGAGAATCGGTAAGCTTCCCCGAGCTTTACGCATGCTTATGTATGATTCATACATATACATACATATATACGGCATATCTTCTTCGAAATTTTCGATTATTTATTAATACTCTTGTATTATTTTCATAACGCAATATTAATTTCCATGTCAAAATTAATAATTATATAATATATCATTTACAAAAAGGTTTTCCAGTTACGTGGAATTGTGCAATAAATACTCTGTTCAAAAATATGATATACACTTGCGAAAAAATTAAATAAAACGAAAATTAAATAAAAGAAAAATATTGAATTCATTTTATTATCACAGTGTAAATAAATACAAATAATTTTAGTGGAATCCAAATTTAGTTAAGGTGAGATTTAGCCTTGTTGAATGCTTCTTCTGAACATATATACGAGGGGAAGTTAAAAAGTAATAGGATTTCATTAGAATAAATGCCCCTCTTCTCAAATGTCCCTTTACTCTTTGACATCGCTCGTCATTTTCAACTAATTAATTCTCACGACGAAGTTTTGCTTTATTTATACGAGAAATTTTAATCAATTGCTTAGATTTGACATTTCTTCTTTGTGGATTCACGTTAGTTGGGTTAAAGTTTTTCATTTTGAAATTACAGCGATGAATATTTTATTTTTTTTAAAGAAACTAAATTCAAAAGCAATGCCTGTGAAATATGTTAGGTTATTTAGTTATTAATGTAAATAAAACCAATATAATGAGTATTGCCAGTTGCTTTTGAAACTCTATATAAGAACTCAAGCTAGCTATTTTCATATTTACATTTCTACGTTATCTTCTCATTTTGAAAGAAATTGTAGCTGATATATTTAAACTCAGGAAGATTTTGTAAACAGAAAATTAGCTGATAAATAGAATGATACATTCAAAAATATTTCAAGGCAGATTTAGTTTTTCCATGGACTTGTGTCTTTTTAAGAAGTAGAAAAGTTTTTTCATTAATTTTGAAAGTGACTTAAGTCCATTTATGTCATCAAAAACGCATTGAAAGATGTCCCGGTGAGATTCGCTTCTCGATTTGGACATTCTAGTGTTGTCAACTCCACAGCCAATAGATTCTGTCACAGTTTTGACATTTTCATTGACTCCAGTTCAGTCATTAGAGGAAAGCTTCGTTCTTACTTTGCGTTCGTTATAATATCTCTTTTTTTCTGCTCTGTACCACTCTTCGTACTATGTAAGAGTTAATTATCCGTGAAGTGAATAAATAAATTTCTTAAACAATATTTATTATGCTAATTTGGGTTGATAAATTATACATCCTTGGACACAAAAAACTATTACACTACAATATTATCAATTACCAATATTTTCTAGTATATTAACACGCAAAGATATCTCGATCGTCAAATAAATGAACCACTTTCAAAATAAACAGCTCGTATAATCTAAGATTTTCATTCAAATGTATACCATATTTTCGGACAGAAAAATTATAAAAAGAAGAGTCACTGATAAACAACGTTAGTATTCACTGATAGCACCCTTAATCTTCTTCTATTAGATGAAATCGAAGATAGAAACAAAATGTGGCTTGGTCGCGTTTGTGATCGAAGTTTCATGAGGTCATGAAAAGTTCCTTACTCGCGAACGTGCGAGAACTGACCAACGTGCCGCGTCCGCGAGCTTCCGCATGTGAATTTCCTCTCGGAGGAAGACAATTTTTCTTGCAGGAGTTCGGGGGCTTCCGGCCGCGAGCCGATCGACAGGTTCTCGTGAGAGGAAAAGTTTAATGTTTGTAGTTTCCCCGGACGGGATGCTAATAAAAAATTATGCAGAAAAATTGATGCCGCCTCTCGGAATCCTTTTGGTCTCGTCCTCCCCAAGCAGGCTTTCGTCCAAACAGAAACAGATAGAATATTCTTACATAGAATTTCATTTTAGAAAAGAAAGGAATGCCTAATTGAATATTAAATAGATATTAAATATCGAACAATTAATTTACTGTATTTTTTTATGTCAATATATTTAATAATATGAAAGGACCAAAATTGTTCCAAGTTTCCTTCTTTAGCAAAAAAAAATGGTGTAGTCATTATAAAGCATTAATTAAGATGAAGCGTTTAAATTGTTCGAGTTGGCCGGGGGTTCTAAGATCTTGTGGACATTATAGAAATTACAGGGAGAAATCGTTGGTCCCCTTTCTGGCCGGTAACCTCTTATTCGAGCCGCGTCGTTCTCGCATTAGTGGATTAATTTATTTGGATAGATGAATCGTCGGCGGGGGCATTACGGCCGTGTTCGCGTGTTTCCGGCAGCGGAGGGAGACGAACCGATATAAATTCGCGCCGGTGGAACAAGTAATAACGCGTTTCGACCTTTCAATTAAAAGACGGAGCCAACGCAAATTGCCGACCTTGCGGTCCGACGGCCTTTTAAATTTCCCCGCTGCCATTTAAAACCCTGCTTAAACTGTTACCTTTTCTACCCCCCACCGGCCGGTGGAACCATCTGGCGAAATAATTAAAGGAGGATCGCATAAACCGCGCATTATGCCGCGACTCCGTTCCCGGTCTTTCTCCCTTTCTGCGCAACTCCTCCGGTTTCTTGCTCGTTCATTCGTTCCTGTCGGTTGCAACGCGCGCATTCGACTATCTAATAAAAACAATTTCACGGCGCGATGCGATTCCGTTATTACGAGCCGCGCTTTCTTCTCTTTTTTTTTTTCCCCCCGTGAACTGCGTACCTCTTTAAGGCCGCGCGGAGTTCCTTCCGCGAAAATGCAATCAGACCGACGTAATTTTATTAAATATCTCTCTGAATTCAGGACGGTCTAACATATTTTACTTACTCGCTAAGATTCATGGACTAGTGGTTTTCAAGATTTAAAATTCTCTCATTTCATACGATTTTCCCGCTGTTCAAACGGGACCGTTTCTTTGCTCTTCCAATCCAGCTGCTTCGAGGCCGACGCTACTTAAACAGAGGGAACGAAAAATTTCCTACAAATCAGCAATAAGAACGAACGGCGGGATGAATATATCTGGTCGTCGTGCGAGTAGAATAATTCGAAAGATATCGGGGCGCCCGAAGTTCGCTGATCGAAACGCAGCTACGTCGATCGGCTCCCGTGAACTTCCCGGAGATATATTCTTTAATGGCGCGAAAGGAGATTTTCTTGGTGGGGGCGAGCCACGGGGCGCGCGGCACCCGCTGCCTTCGACACCCTCACGTGCATGAATTTGCAATCGCGCGTGCACTGATAACGTGCGATTCGCTGAATCGTCCGTGATTACGATGAAACTGGAACGCGCACCTGACGCCGTTCGCTACCTACTGCCGCCCCTCCTACTCCTTCCTACCTCCCGTACCGCGATTACTCGAGGAACGACTTTTACTTCGTGAATAATAACGATTCGACTCCGAGACCGCGAACGTGCTCGAAATGTAATCCCTCCTTTGACCCGTAGTAGAGAATTCGTACCTCGATAAAGCCCTTTCGTTTTAAAAACGACCTCGGGAGAGTTATTAAACGCAAATAATTATTCCGGTCTTCAATTGTTTTAGCTTATCAGATGCACGGACTGTGGTGCTTTCTATGAAAACACGTGTAACTAATTTAATATTATGATAACAAATTATGTCTGTCTAGATCAGGGATTGGCAACCTGCGCCTTAGTAAAATCATACTTGTGGCTCTTCTTTAGTAGTTTAATAATATGGACCGTTTATTTTGAAAGTGGTGTAAGTCCATTTTCTCTTGTTACGAGAAAATTGAAGGTTAGCATATCTGTTTATTAAAAAATTTAGGTAAATTATATGAAGTCTGGCAATGATTATACTGATTTATTAATGTGTAATTTGGTTCTATAAATTTGTTTTAGGCGAATTTGACTGAACTATTGTATATTTACGGGCTGCAAATGGACTTACACCACTTTCAAAATTAGCCAATTGTAAAAGTCGTTTAATTTCAATTTTGAAAAATCAAATATCACTTAAAATACACTTCATATTAATCCAATTTTGTTTACAAATAATAACAAGATATAAAATAGAAGTAGTATTTTTAACTTTAGACGTTAATTATATTGTTAAAATTACAAGATACTGGTAGTATTTACTTATGCTCTGCATTTGGCAGTGTTTTGAAATATTCATGATGCACCGGACGTATATAAGGAGGTATAATATCTGGTCGATATCTTTATATTTTTCATAAGTAAGAAGCATCTTGGTAAAAAGGCGCCAGGGCGATTTTTTCAAAATTTGGCGTTCTTCCAGGACGTATAGTTAATAAATTTAGTTTTAAATTCTTGGTCCACCATTGATGTTTCATATAAAATAGTATATGGTGGACTTTTGAGAAACCTCATCTATCACATCTGCAACCAATTTACCTTTTCTCCATTAGTGTTCCTTCTTGTCTGTTTTTTTGATTTTGTTTTGAAGATTTTTTGTTGAAACGAAATTCTCTCGTTTCATTTCACGTAAAATGAATTTATTATGTTTTCTACATTGTGTTATCACATCATAATAATCCTGTGTTGTGTACAGAAAATTCTTTTTTTCGCCATATCTCTGGAAATTGGACTTACACCACTTTCATAATCAATGATTACATAATTTCTTTTACCGACCAATTTTAAATTGTGCAAATCATGGAAATTTTTTAAGAAATTAAATACTAACCAGTTATACACAAAAAGTTTACACTAAAT
>SMSR01009286.1:0-16375 GCA_019453355.1 Ceratina japonica | reverse complement strand
TACGAAACTTATTTCTTCTTACGTCAAATCTAATTAATGAAAATCCGTTCGCATAAATTATCATTGACACGTCGGAAGTTCTTCAGACTTTTGAATACATTAAAACATCAGTTGTTCGAAACGAAGAAAAAACACATGACAGTTTTACAGCAACATCTGTCGGGCACGATTGTTATTTGCTTTTTAATAATTCGTCGATAACGATTTACCAATAGACTCGAGCTAACACAAAGTTGCCTATATTTGTTTTGTTGGATTGCATAATTCAGACTTGACAAAAGTACATATACATTCGATTTTAGAAGATGAATTTCAAAGTCAATGGCTTGGATAGTTCAATCTTTGTAAGAATCTTCAAAGATTAATTTTTTAACGTTATTAAATACTGTATAAATTTTTTATTGATACCAGTTGAAAGTTCCACACAGAAATGAATGCTCCGAAGGTTTACGAAAGGAACTTCCTAAGAAGTTACTCTGATTAATGTCAATGCAAACTAGCATACTGATTAGTACAGTAAGCAAAGGTAATGATTGCCTGAAGCATTTTCCGAACGAGGTAAAAATTGTTGAAGAAAAATTCACAGCGTCTGCACGCTAGCCAACATTCGATTTGCTGGTAATCGCATGTCGTTGTCCCCGTTCCCAACAAGAACCGGGGTCCACAGTCCTGGTTCTCCACTCCCTGGGTGAACGTACACGATTCCTAACAGTAAGTATCTGGAGCGCGTATAGTCGGTGAAAGAAGTATACTGGGATGCTGAATCAAATCACACGAATACCAGCAAACGTTTCCATAACTCCCCATTATGTCATTACTGCACTCGACATTTTCGACACTGAATTGCCAGAATTTGACTTATTGTTCAAGACTCGAAGTTCAAGTATGATGCAGAAGAAATACAAGTAAGGACGACTATTCTAAATGTAATACAAAAAATTTCTTTAAATAGAATGTATACGTAAAAATTGTTTTGGATGAAGTTCCTGTAAAATAAAATTTTAAAAACTAGAAATATCCGAAAATCTAGTGCTAAGGCCAAGTTGAAGAGATAAAGATGTAATTCTCTTCAGAAACTTGAATAAAAAAGAAGAGGGTGAATGTCATGAAAAGTGAAATAAAATCTGACACAAGATGCGCAGTTTTAGTTTGAAAGAATAATTCGTTAATTAATACTCGGTGTATTTGGCGGAAAAATAATGAGAAGAAGAAGAAGATTAGTAAGTGTAATTAACGACGCGTTGGATAACCAGATAATGATAAAAGGAAGCGGAAGTTACGAAAGATGACATTGTTATGTGACAGTGATGGTAATGAATTCGTCGCACAGTAGCTAATATAATATATTCTTATCATTTCCTATTTTTGCAAAACGATTAATTATAATCCATGTATGCTTGTAGATAGTTCTCACTTCGTGCAGCTTAGAGGTAGTATACTGAATACGTATATCCGAGTAATTGACAGCATTAGACAGAAAAAGAAAGATGCACACAATGATAAAAAAATCTGATCTTTGCACAAGATTATTCTCTCGTGAACTCAACTACAGATTGACAGATAATAAAATATACTGAAAGAATCACCTTTGAACCGAACGAACTCTGCTAAATCTCACTGCAGAGTCTTCCCTTGAACACTGTACACTGAAAATCTCCGACAAATCTGCCAACTGGCAGCCACTTTCCACACCAGCGACTCTTTTAATAAATGTCCGCAACGTGAGTCTAGAATCATCCGGCCTGACCACGTTAATCTTTCCATAAATCTAAATCATCATCGCATAACAATTTTTTTTTCCTTTTCAACTTGGAAGAAAGCTAATGTATGTACGCACACTCGGCGTGTATTGAGCAACGACTGACATTCTTGTTTCCGGAATATAAGAGACCGGCGGCGCATCGCTGTCCACGTGGACGAAACCGGCGAACGAAAATAGGCGACTAGTAGAAAGTAAATTCGCGGCGGTGAAATTCGCGTCGGGAGGAAGGACGGATCGGTGGCAGCATCAGACGGACGCGATCGCTTTTTTGACCGATTTTCCCCGGGTCCGATTTTTGCGTAACTTTCGTTGGCCCGCGGGTCACGCGCGCGACCAAGTACTCGCATGTACGTAAGAAAGTAAATATCCTCGAACAGGTTTGAAACCGTTCTGCGCGAGCGGTTCTGTCTTTTTGGACGAACGAACCAAATCGCTTCCCGAGATTGTCAAGCCAATCCACCATTTTTAGATATCTAGACACGTTTCGTAACTACTTGAAATGGACGAGTATATGGAGAGTGATTGCAGAGGTGCTGATGTCAATCCATAAATCTTCGAGAGCTCAAAAAAACTCGTTGCATTTTTATACAAAAAACGATCTTTGTTATTGCGGTGTGCATACGTCAAAAGCGAGGAATGAATATTCGGTGTAAAAAAAACATTGCAGCTACGACGTAATTACGTTAAAGCAAAAAAGTATTAAATATAATAGCATAACTGCGCATATTCCTTTGTGCTACATGACATAATACTATTTTTTTTTATTCTTAAGTGACACGTTTCACGATGTTCACATTTTTTAATCAATACTTCTTAGCATATGCATTAAATTTATATAATATACTTCTTAGTATATACATTAAATTATATTGCAAATGAACTGAACATACATAAACTTCTCAGTATTATCAACAATTACGTGATGTTAAAAGCGACAGCGCTATGATTTTAAATGGTATACATATTCAGCTTGTCCTTCTCTGTCACGTCGCAATGAATCCTGAGTGGTATTTCTGGTGTCATCAATTTTTTTTCCGAGAATTTCACAAGTGCGTAACCATCAGCGAAATACAATCGGATGGTGAGCCCCAAATTCTTCAAATTATGAAACGATTGAATAATCAGGGTGTCATATAAAATTAGCTGAAATTTTATCAAACGAGTTACACAGGCTTTTATATCACTTTTTTATAATTACAATTTTAGTGCTTAAGAAGTAAGATAAATAATTTTTATGCAAATCTAAATAAATTACAGCTTTTCTAAACGAAAGATAAGAAACAAGTTCTCTGACACAGATGGAATTAATAAAATAATAATAATAATAAGTATTTTCTGAGATATTTAATGGGTGTAAAATCTCAGGCGTTGAAATCTCTGGTGGCAGTGTTTCGGGCTTTCGATTTCAACGCTTCGAACGACTACGAGCGATTCTAGAAGCGGAGAAAGAGAGAGAGAGAGACAGGAAGACGTACGCGTCAGTTTCTTATCCTCGCTTTCTTCGAGACAGGATTCGAAATAAGCAGAATAAATATTATACAATAGTCGAAGAGTTCCGGCCGTTACTGAGCGCAGCTCACTCCGTGACGCAATTATTGTCGTCTTGTTTTTGCTGCGGTCGATATCGTTCAATGACCATGCTCGATTGAGAATCAATCGGGCCACTTGTTCACGCTTCCCAATTGTGAGAGCCGAAGTATCTTTTTATTTTTCATTATGCAATGTTAATTTAAAAATTCTCTTTTAGATGTAAAATAATGATCGAATAGTTTCTCTAAATTCGTTTCACTTTTTAAAAATGCTAATACTGTTAACATTTCTTTCCTGCATTAACTATGATATTATAAATGTGGACTTTTCAATTAATCAATTTATTCACTAGTTTATTGTTCTATGAAATACGTGTTAAACTAGTTATAAATTTATTCTATATATGCTATACAGCACGTAATCGATCATTTGAAAAATATACTTGGTTTCACATTGTCAAGCGAAACTAGTTTTTCTGTAAATAATCAGGTGGCACGACGCAAGTGTAAATTAACTAGTTTAGCTGCAATAAGCACTTTTTGCTTCCCGAACTATTGTATTATGCAACCACTACGAAAATCGCGGCATCACTTCGTACGAAAAATAGTATAATCAATTGGACCATTGTTTCCTCTTCAAATTCCGTGGAAATGGCTGAGATTTGCGGTTCTATTTATGGTCAACTAGACGGTTTGGTAATTCTACCCTCTTCCTAGTTTCCACTGTTATGTAATTTTTTCACATCGTTTTATCGACTAAACGTGCCGCCGAAGAGACGTATATATGTGGAGCTGCGGAGAAAAGTGAACTTATGTCGTGACTGAAAAACTAGTGGCAGGCTACTTTTAAATAATGATATAATAAGAATTATACAACTGGTTTTCGATTACCCAAGTGTCGTACACAAATAAATGATTTTAAGAATGATTCAATAAACCGACGTAACGGAGTTTACTTCTGAAACACGCGTGTGTATACAATGACTAAAACGGTAAATCGATTTTTTAGAATTCATAATGATTGCAAATAAAAAATACTGGCTGCGAATTAATAAGGCAAACTGCACAATTAACGATCTTCGAATGATTATTCAATTTCGTTAATGTAGTCACGTTCAGTGTTAGTTTTTTTCATACTTCCACTTACGGTTCTAGTAATTAAGAACGGCTCTAAAGAATTATACACATTTGAATTCTACTTAAAAACACGGATTACCTGTTCGTATGAATACGTATAAAAGGAATAAAACTGAATTACTCTAATTACGTATTCTTCTTCACGTGCATCTCGCACGCTACTTTTTCCACTTAGTGGTAATTAAAAACGATGATCTAGAAGCGAGAAGAATTAAAATACTTATTGGACCTTGTAAAAGTGCACGTTAATGAAATTATAATTTTTAATACGTGTGCAATCTGCAGATTGAAGAAGAAATAAAGAAATTATGATGCTCAATAGTTCAATCATGCAGTTTTATGAATGATAAAGTTCTGTCGCACGTTATTAAACTCAAGACACGTAATTGATAGATTGCAAATATTGTATTAGATGCATAAAAGACGAATTGAATTATTATACGAATCTCTCTCTGTCGATAATCGCCATGACATTACAAAGTCAAGATTAGATCGACCCTGGATTTATTCTATTGCGAATCTTTATTGCAAATCTGACAAACTGTGATGAAAATGGATTTTTTTCATGATGTGTTTACTTTGTCATTCATTGCCAATGACTTCGGTAAAAAATAAGTTATATGTACGGAACTTGATTAAAATCGCAGAATTGTAGAACTGAGGCCTCGGAGATTTTCACTGGATTCGTGAAAGTTTAGTACATTCTTCGGTGAGCGAATAGCTTGTTTTTGAAACTCGAAAATAACCACGTGACCTTGCACATTGCCGGTCTAGCGATATAACGGTGAAAGAACTATATATTTCCTGAAACAGGTCTGCGCGAACACATATCTAGTTCGTAAAATTCAACTCACGAATTCAACCTACTTGCTATCTTTTTTATTATTATACGAATAACGGAAAAAATAGTAAGTCAAGCTGTAACGCCTAATTAGCGTTGCTCACATAATTATTGCACTTTCGAACAAAGTTTCTCACAATTCCTCCAACAGGTCTGCGCGAATAGATATCTAAATAAAGTCTAACGAACGCAATCTATATTATTTTTTTATATTTATAAGAACAATGAAAGAAATAGTAAGTCAAGGTGTAACGTTTAATTAGCTTTGCTGGCATAATTATTGCACCTTCGAACAAAGCTTCTCACAATTGAGCGTTACTCCGGTGTCGCGTTAGGTCACCTTGTGTGCAACTGCAAAATGACGATTTGGATGTAACACTTTCATGGCAAGATTAAACTGTTGAAACATAGTCATTGCATAATTCTACCGTGTGGTCTGTCGAAATTCATTGACATTCCGACACGGCGGCGGTAGCAAGTCAAACTTCCGGTTCACTTACCTCGCTGCGGATGGTCCCTCCGACTGTCGAGAGTAAAACGTAAACAATTACAGTCTCTCCTCCGAAATGTCAGCCGTTCTCCACGATTCGTTCGACCGCCGGGAAAATCGACGTCGAGGTAGAAGCGATCCAACGATCCAAGGGGAACCAAGCCTGCAGCCACAGTCTCACGTTCCGAATCGAGGAAGAAAATCTGCTGTTAGAATGGGATCTACGCAAAATCGACGACTCTTTTTTGCCTCTTATCTCGCGGGTCTTTCTCTCTTCGCGCGCAACTTTCTCGAGTTTCTTCACCGAACACTTTTCTCTTCGGCCCGACGAAATCTAATTTTGCTCCTCGGCGCCGCGCCGCTCGACGGATTTTTCACGCGAATCGAAAGGGCGCCCCGGAACTCGGCTCTCGGTTACACCGTTACCGTTTCGCGAACACTCCGTTACGATCGGCCGCGGTAGGCGAACTGGATATCGTTGATGCGGCGATCGCGTGCGGATCAGGTCCCTCCACCGTTTAAAGGCTGCTGACGATCGATTATGGAATCCCTAAATGGCACCGCGTGGATGCGTGCGTTCTCCTCGTGATAACACTGGCCGTGGGTTCAAACGCATATCTATACGGGCCGAAATGTTGACCGTGGTCCGATCGCCGCACCGTCGAACACCTGACTGCCGTTCCTCGCGACTTCCTTTGAGAAATCAAGATCAAGTCTATGTCACTTGGGGGAGGGGGATCTATGAATCGGTGACTCGTAACATACGGGGTGTCTCATTTATGTACGTACGTCCGATTGTACATTCCTTCTTAATTCTATGTTGCCGGATGTATCTGCGTAGTTTGCCTGAAATATCAAGCTGTTTTGTCTGAAATGTCAAGGTTTATTTTGACTGGAATGATTACCATTAAGGTAACTTGATTAATTATCAAAATTAATGGTTTTTAAAAGATAAAGTGTACGTTCTGTTTTTATAATACATTTTTTGCAGATTTTTTATTGTATTTTACACAGACGCCCTTACAAACTGATTCGCTCCAGCAATATGTTAAAGAAGAATCCTGTAGACGCTGGGCCATTTTACCATCCTTTTACCTCTGGACATATGCTCAATCAAAAGTCAGAGTCTAAAAGATAAATTCATAATAATTAGGAGAAATAAAATTGCCCAATTTTTTACTAGAATTAAAATAAGGCCACTTATTCTATTCGTATTTAAATGAAATTTCAAAAATAAAAATAGCCGACGTTAATTTATGATTTTCATCAATGAGTCGCCAGAAAATTTGTTATACAAAATGTGATAAAATGATCTGATAGGAAAACTATAAATAAATATGTATAATTTATGTGATTTATGCAAAACTGTAGTATTAAAACTGAATTAACATATTCACGTAGGTACATTAAATAATTGCAAATGAATTATTTCATGCTATTTTACATAGACATATTGTATCCATGATAGATTTTCAAGTGCTATGACGCACACCGCGTCAATATTATATTTTAATAGCTGGTATAACTCGCAACTCGATCGTACAATGCAAAATGACAATTCATTTTTAGTTTTTATATGTCTCGGCTTAATGGTCAATAGGTTTAATGAAAATTTGAATTTACATAATACTTAGCTTGCGCTATTTTTAAGTTAAGTTTTATCAGATTTTTATAACCGGAATTCAACGTACATTCCCATTCGATTCATTCGCGATAAAAAGCAGAAACAGCAGTACAACTGAGGTACTATGTTTCCTATTATTTTATTATATTAACTAGATTGCTTAAATGCTGTAAAAATCTAATATAAGAAATAGAGATATATACCTTATTCTTATTATTACTACTTGATAGATATTAGTCCTCGGTGTTACTATTTTACAATTTTCGATTATTGCGATTCTCGCTTTTATCGATGAGTATCAAAGGAGATGCAGACAGTGTTTGTCAGACCGTCAGACCACCGACATTACCTAGTCGGATGGTTTTGACAGCAGCGTAGGATAGAATAGAGAGTATCAACAAAACTATGACAATTCACAATCTGTACATATTTGCCAAGAATGGAACATTACTGTATTATGCGGAATGGAATAGGTTGAACAAATCTGGAATCACGAAAGAAGAGGTACGTGCAACAACTGTAATAAATTATTGCTTTATCAAATTACTAATATTTCCTAACCTC
This sequence comes from Ceratina japonica, assembly GCA_019453355.1. Classification (NCBI taxonomy): domain Eukaryota; kingdom Metazoa; phylum Arthropoda; class Insecta; order Hymenoptera; family Apidae; genus Ceratina; species Ceratina japonica. Next base: position 8,428 of record SMSR01009286.1, on the reverse strand, counting down.
GTGAAATGTAATTATTTTGTAAATTAACGCATAAATACCGTTGCTCCGTTATAAAACTAATTAATAAAATCATAAATCAAGACTTTTGTTAGCTTTAACTTTATAGTTTTTGTATAATTTGTAATTTCCTTTTGTTTTTCTTATTATGAAATCTTGTTCTAAATACAGTTTTATAATCCTTAGGAAGCAAAGTTAATGTATGGAATGTTATTTTCCATTAAATCCTTTGTAAATAAGATATCGCCGTTAGATCCCAAAGAAGGATTTTTATATTACAAAACCAGTAAATACACATTACACTATTTTGAAACACCATCTGGATTAAAGTTTGTATTAAACACTGATAATGCTACTCAGAATGCTAGAGAATTATTACAACAGTTGTACAGAGAGGTGAGTGAATTTTGTATGTTTTATGCTTTTAACTTTTTCTACTGGCCATTGAAAAACTTGTAAAGAAATACTGATGCTGTTTCAGGTATATTTGGAATACGTTGTAAAGAATCCTCTATGTCAGTTAAACGAACCAATCCAAAGTGAGCTGTTTAAATTGAAAACTGATGAGTTACTTAAAAAATCACCTCTATTTTTAAGTAGATCTATATAGCTCAATTTTGTACTTCTATGTCTAATGTACTTGGATATAAACATGATTTATAAAGTTATCAAATTTTCCAAACTCAATCCCATTGAGGGAAATGCAGTTTAGAAGTATAGAATAAAAATGGTACAAAAGCATTTCTGTAACTTCAATGAGTGTACAATTTACATCATATTTTATTATATTTATGATTTTACATTGATCATAAAACGAAAGAATAGCATAAACGATACAGTTTTACGATACATTGAACTGTGGTCTTCCTACAAAATATACAGTGGCTAGAAAATAAAATGAAACTGATACTAAATACGTTCTAAAGTTTTAAGCTTATTCGTTATGAACTTCTGAAGTTTATTTTACGATTGCACCGTCGCTATCAACTAAATGTATCTTTGCAATTCATATGTTCAAACAATTATTTAAAATACATAAAAACGTTGGTAAAAATGCATACTTTATTATAAATTCCCATTTTTCATACTCCACACCATGTGTTAGTTATCCTAGGCAGACTTTTAGAACATGCCTGGTTTAACTAAGACATCTACTCCTGTTTAAAGATTACGGTGGCAGCTCGTATCATATTTTACAATTGATCTTCTATCAGAAGGCCACATGTACACTGTCACGTTTGTCTTTTACTTGTATAAGCCTCCCACAGAAGTATTTCCATTCGAAGCAACCAGCTGATCCGTACACGTAACAAAGTGATTACTTACAAACAAGAAATATTTATATAGATTAAGACAATCATTTTACAAAATTATGTACATATTTTAAAAATTTGAAATTACTTTAAATCGAAAGTACGTGGAATTGTAAAATTGCTCAACTTGGTTTCAATCTTTCTTTATCACGATCGTTAGTAGTTCATGCTTAGCATTAAATAAACGCAAATATACGGCAAGAGAATGAGACAGCTTTTAATAAAGCACCTGAAATTATTGTATATTAATCACTGGGGTTAATAACAAATAAATATAAGCTGAAGGTAATAAGCTACCATACCTTTTTTTTGTTTGTAGTATAATATTAATGTCTTGTCCTAATACATTGTAACATTTACGGTCAAGGCATGTCCGTTGCCTTCAGGGACGTGCATTATTCTACATACATTTTCGTACATCAAGGGACAACATTTAGAAAATGTTCATGTACAAAGGTTCTTACGGTACTTGTACATCTGGTAATACGATTGGCGAATTGACAAGTGTTCCATGCATAGAAAATGATATCTGTTAATTCACGTAAAATGCAACGGTTCTGAAGCGCTTACAACTTTTTCTTAAATTTTCGTACAGTTCAATATATATCCTGTTTCGTATCAAGCGGAAATTACTTTTCTTTAAGTCTCACCTATTCCTACATAAAAAATTCTAAACAATTCGATAGCTCACAGTTACGGTGGTTTGTATGCCGGCGAACAAAATTTTTCGCACAGAAGAACGGTTCTCATTACGCACGAAACTATTGGCACAAAATGAAAATTATCGCGTAAAACTAATTCGTAAATTCCTTTTTTTTTTTATATTCGATTCGAGGCCTGTGAGTATATGTATATATATATACACATACGTACTTTACGTATATTTATACACACGCGCCTCGGAAAATGCGAGTGCCACATGCCACTTTTACTTTGCTTCATAAAGCTAAACTTAATTTGTTCCCTCTTTCATACGTGTAATACATTTACAAAGGGTGTGTATAAATACCGTAATGTCAGCGTTGATTTGCGCACGCGGTGTACACCTAAATACATATATACACACATATATGTAAATACGCATCTACATGTCTCGGTATTTAAAAGACGCATGTACATTATTACATTAATACTCAGTCTTTATTTCTTTAAGAGTGTGTATTTTCATCCGCGTTGCTGGTACCGCATGCTTCCTCGGAAGGTGTTGACAGGCGACCGCCGTTACTCTGTGCTCCTGCGGGAGACGGTTCCTCTATCACTGATAATCGCTTCTCGCGATCCGTAGATGCCGTGGAAATATGGAAGAAGACATTTCTTAAAGTGGCAACGTTAACCCGTTCCCGCGGCACGTCGTCCGCCGGTGAGTCAACTTTCGATTCGCCGTTGGTACTCCTAACAAAATAATAGACACATCAAAATATCGATTCCACACACATAGCGTTACATGAAACATAGTTTAAAATTGTACATACTTGGTACTCTTTTGAGCATTCGGTTCTTGTTCAGTTTCCTTGTTACGTTTACGTCGTGCCGTGGTCCGATTGTTCACTCCGCAAGTATTGACAACTCCTTCCTGATCTGCTTCGATGAAACTGACGTGATCATCGAATCGGACGCGTTCAGAACCTTCATCCTCTCCACAGACAGTCCAATTACTCGAGTCGCTACACTGACGATCTAACGTCGGTTTACGTCTAGCACGTTTCGCCAAACCTGGCGCCACTTCTTCGAGCGAGCTCAAAGACGTAGCTTGTCCCGCGGAATCCATGTGACCGCCTGCGGCAGAACCTGTTCCTTGTTCTCCTTCTGTACTTCGGCCACCGCTAATCGAACTGCCATCCATCTGATAAAATCAACGTAATCAAAATCAATAATTTGTACCATTAATTAATATGATATTTAAAGAAAAGTAAAGTACTTTGAAATTAAGAACAGATCCCGCCAACGCTCTCGTCGAAGCTGCGCCATCATCCAAAGCGATAGATGCATTTACAGATTTCTCTGACAAGCTGGTTGCAGCCGACGCCGTTTCGCTGCACAAGCTAAATCGTTGGGTGGACGTTACATCAGCTTGAACTTCCAATCTGTGTTTCAAATGTCACGATTTACATATTGTTTTGAATAATCAGAAAATGCAAAAAAATAAGATAAATGTCTCTTTACCTCTGACCGCCGGGAAGCACGCTGGAGGCTATACTTCCTGCGAGGCTGGTACCGGCGAGGGCTACATTACTAGCGCTCTCCCGATCGTTTTCGCGGCCCAATTTTTCCAACTGACTCCCACTACCTAACGAAAGGGAAGCCTCTCCAATCGAAGGATTACCGCCACGATGACTGGCAACGTCTATCGATGCTGTATCTACAAAATCACATTCCCCGTAGAGTATGACCAAGCGAAACAAACAGAAAATACGAGTTAAGCTTTTGATGCTTAGTGCAAATTTACCTGCGCCATTGCGGACGCTTAAAGATCCCATAAGCTCGTTTTCATCGTCGAAGTCGAATCGGACTCCCGTACCATTTGTCGAAACGCCGCAGCCGCCGCTTCGACAAAGAGAGACAGGGACTACGCCATACACGTAAAATAATAAAATGGGTACACCAATACCCACGGCTAATCCTGCTATTATAGGTGATACTAAAACCTGTAACAATACAATTCAGATGACAATGGTTTTAATTCAAAGTTCCATTGATTTCTTTAACGAGACAAATCGCATACAATATAATGTGTAATATAATCGTCGAACTTCGAAACGAAAGCAAATTGCTCTTTGTAACAAATGTCTGTGTTCCCAACTTTCAACTATAGCTAATTTCCATTGTTCCCCCGGTACCGGAAACGTTTCAGTACGTGTCCCGCAATCTAGAATTCCGCCTGCTGCATAAAAACTGAAGGAAATGGATCAGGGAAATTGCTTCAGGAGTCAATTTACGTCTGTAATTCCTCGGTTAATTCGTTTGCATATTTCTTGTATAATTAGCAGAGACGTCGTCTGAAAAGAGGCAGCAATTTCTCGCTCAGCCTTCGACGTTTCCATGAAAGGAACGAAGGTCGGGATCGCGTCAAGGAGAGCCAAGAGAGAGACGCATCGCGCGGTGAAATAAATATATCTCGGGCAATCGTGGGCACGATGAGCCGGGAGATTACTGGCGCGCGGCGATCTGTTTTCTAGATTTCCATCAAGCGCGGAAAGGAGCGTCGTGGGGCAGCGGAACAGGAGATAGAGAAAGTGCGCGGCGGGCAGAAGGTGTGCGGGAGGCGCGGAAGGAAGGATATTGATCGGGCGGTGTAGGAGTGCGCGCATGGGAGAATCCTCTCTGTCCCACCCTGCGGCCTGCATCCACCTAGGTGGCTGACGATGGAACGTGCTTCGTGTCAGTCGGTACTTTAAGACTCGTGCTACGCCACGATCGCAAAACGCGGTTCGGCAAACAGGGATCGGGAGGAATCGGGGTGCTCTGCGCCAAGGGTGTGTCTGTGCCGTGGACACTTGGAGCCCCGATGAGAGAACGTCGGCTGACGCCGGCTCGAGCGAATTCGAGGACCGGTCGGCGTAGCAGGAAGTAGAGGAAGGGACACGCGACGAATCCATTCATTACTGGCGATTTCACGGGGCCTCGACACACTCGTGCGCTCATACGTGAACAAGTTGAATAGGCGACCGCACGGCCTGTGTCATCGTTCACGAGGGCGTGCATATGGTTTATTGGCATTGATTGGGGGAATAGAGGGACACGCGAAACGTCAGCGAACGTCACGCATTCCCCGTCTGTTTCTATTTTTTTTCCTATCGTTCCTCCGGCGACGCCGACAATACCGACGTCACCGATTAAACCGTCGTTAGTGTTAATTGAATAAACAATAGAGAGGAGGAGGACGACGGACGAGGGAGGGTCGCGCTAAAGGGAAACCATGGCGAACTGGGACTGGGAAGACACCGACTGGGATTGGGAAGACGCGGAAGAATCTTCCTGCGGTGAGGACCAGAAGCAGATTATCTCGGAGTCGGAAATTGACAAGGAGTGGCTCGGTGGTATCTTAAGGGAGTTTCATAAGGAACCGGTTAGTTCGGTAGAAACTATGATTTACCGTTTAACAATTACATGCAAGCAATTTTTAACTCGGCATCGTTTATATGCAACTTAACGAATGCTTTGTTGCCAATAAAAATGCGAACGCGTGTCAGGATGTAGCGTACCAAGTGTTGCTGAATTACTTGAAAATTAACTCGTCATGTACGCAGGTGACGATAACCGAATGTAACGTAAGTCCGGGCTGTATGAGTAACGAAAGCGCGCTCAGCGCTATAATTCGCGTTAAAGTCAAGTACGTGTTGAGCGACTCGAACACCACGCAAGACCTCTCGCTAATTGTGAAAGAGTTACCCAAAGACGCGTTCAGTCGCTTCTTCGTTATCGAAGGTCAGTTCGATCTTCGGGAGATTAAATTTTACACTCAGGTGAGCGATCAGTATATCAATAATTTGTCCCATGCATGTCGATAGAAAAAACTATTCATAGTTAAAAAAAAATGACTAACACAAGTTCTGTTTATGCTAGGTAATGCCCGATTTAAAAGAATTCCAAAAGAAACAATTAGCGTCCCAAGGAAACGACTCGGACAAGGAAATCCTTCTGTCAGTTCCGATTTGTTACCATGCGCATTATACGCCAGTCGACGAGACGGACGAGAACCCCGCGATACCGGACTCGATATTAGTACTGCACGATCTCCGTGACTCCGACTTCCGAAATATCAAATTTCGAGAAGGATTGACGTACGATCAAACGAAAGTCGCCTTAGATGCCATAGCGCGTATCCACGCGCATTCACTGACGATGAAAGTAGTCGAGGGTCAGCCTCTGTCCGAGCGCTATCCGTTCCTCTTCCAAACGGCGAAGGCGACGGACTCGTACCAGCAACTGGTCGAGCGTGGCTTACCTCAGCTAGCCACGTTTTTGAAGAGCACGCCGGGATTAGAAGAGATACTCGAAGCTTTACTTGTTCTACGACCTAGGACCAAGCACATAATATCCGCGCTACTCGCGCCGGAGGGGCCGCTAGCACTGATAACGCACACAGATTTCTGGTGCAACAACCTACTTTTCAAAGAAGGACCCTCCGGCCTGGAGTGCTGCATCCTCGACTGGCAAATGGTCACCTACAGTAGACCGACTAACGACATCGCTCTATTGATAGTGAGCTCTCTGCCGACCGAGCTGCGGCGTCAGCACACAGACAACTTTCTCGACATTTACTGGGATTCATTGACGAGCACCTGTTCCCGTCTCGGTGTCGATATTCCGAACGACTTGGGCTACACGAGAGAAGATTTGAGCAAAGACTACCGGCGATCGCAACTTCTCGCCCTCCTACTTTGCATCGGATCCGTGGACGTTGCCTTAGGCGATCCGGACACCGAACAACGCCTGATCGACGTTCTAAAAGACCTTCACGTCGAGGGAGTACTTACAGATGAGACTGCAACTGCCACCAGCGAAAATGATCCTTAGTCAGCGTTATTACCGCCCATAATAGTGCTGCAGCGAAATAATACTTCTACGCGAGATGTAAATCAAGACGAAAGTTACGGAGCTGGCCGTGAAGCGACACGACCTGTCGACCGTTAATGTTACAATTGTGATCAATATGATTCATCTCGTGCAAAAAAAGGCTTGTGTCGATAATGATGTAATTGCGGTTAGTCGAAGAAATCGAAGTCAAGTTAAATAACATGGCGAAAATAGAATTGATGTTAGAATTTTTCTGTTCGAAAACCACGTTTCGAGACATTGGATTGTTCGTGCGACATGTACGCGTACTTAGCAACCGAGTTAAGCGAACGAAATATCAATAAATGTTGTACCGAGCTCGAAACTTAAATGACCTCTAAACTGGAACAAAATCGCTACTAGCACGTGCCACGAAAACTAACACTTTTCTCTTTAAGTGAATTAAATATGACAAACGTTCAATTCGAGTTTGTTCCTTTGACTAAATTTCTTCCCGCAATTATTGCAACGGCTATAAGACCGACATTCTGTTATCGCTAATTCAAGTACGCAATAATTATATAATTCCATTTCTTTGTACAAACTATATAAATAAAATGTACTTTGATGTTGTCAGGAATTTGTTGATCGACTCATAATAATATATTTCCAAACAATACCTAACGCCTACGAGTAAGTAAAAATGTGTTTATTATAATCCGTGCCTCCGCGTTTTAATTTTAGCATATGAAAAACATTTTTAAGACCATATCTATCATCTGAGATCACGTTTTCCCTTGTTGTATTGATTGAATGTGCAATGGAAATATTAAACATGATGAATTTATGTATGTAATAAAATTTTAACTTACGGATGCGACTACTCCGCCAACAATAAAGGCATTCCTCTTGTGCTTGTTGTCCTCCTCGTATCTTGTATATAACTCTTTCCCCACCCAAACTGGTATGCCTGCAACATACATGAACAAATATGAACAAATGAGATGATTATCGTTAGGTTACAAATAAATAACATCTGTGTATGTGATTTTACCTATTATCATGGCAGGAACAGCTATACCAGCAGCAAGACCGATTCCAACTGGAGCTCCCACTAAAGTTCCAAGTTGCCAGAGTATCTTCTTTTTCCTAGACCACGGTTTCTTACCCCAAAAGGTACAACCCGATGGACTGTAATTAAAAGCGAAGTTCACCAAATTGGAAAACGATAAAATATTATTCCATTAATATAATTATAAGAACATTGTCGTACCTTAAATAATGAAGGTCGCTGATTTCTTTCATACATAGCCAACAGAATTCAGCACCGCAAACAGCACAGATCATATGATTGCAGCTACCATCATTCATTTTAACGATTAAAACTTGACACCTGGGACACGGCTTGACATCGTCCTCTGTAAAAAAAAGAATTTATGTGTGATACAAAAATTTGCGTACACGTAAATGCAAATATTATCGTAAAAGATATTTACTATGTTGTGAATCACTCTGATTGAAACTAAGGGATGAGCTACGTTCGTAATACTGAGTACGTTGTGCTCTCGCGGCATCGCACGTCTGATTAGGATGCCAACGTGCTTTACAGTGATAACAGAAAT